>CM043015.1:99744505-99792105 GCA_023690525.1 Holotrichia oblita | reverse complement strand
GCTGCCCATTCTTTTTTGTTTGTTGCCATTCTTTTTGCGTCGTTCCAGGAGATCCCTCGTTCCCGCAAACTCTCTTCTACTGTGTTGTTCCATGTTTTCCTTGGTCTGCCTCGCTGTCTTTTGTATCTTGATTTTGTCAGCCATACTGTTTTTGTCGTTCTTTCTTTTTTCATGCGTATCAAATGCCCAAACCATTTCAATTTTCTGTCTCTCGATACTTTCTAAAATAGGCTCTACTCTAGTTCTTCTCTTATTTCTTTATTTTTCATTCTATCCCATCGAGTGACCCCTTTAACAGCTCGTAGATACCTCATCTCTATCGCCTGTATTTTGCTCTTCGCTTGCTTATTTAGGACCCAGCTTTCACATCCGTATGTCATTATCGGTTTGAATATTGAATTGAACACCGTTATTTTCGTTCTTTTTGATATCTCCTTCTTTTTTATAAAAGTATTTCTAATTGCATAGTATAGCTTTATCACTTTCAATTCTACTGTTTATTTCATAATCTCTTTCCCTTCTCTATGGATGTTTATCCCTAGGTATTTGAATGTTTCCCTTACTTGTTTAACGGTCTTTCCATTTATATAGTTGTTATTTTCATAGGGTCTTTTCCTATTGTCATAACTTTGGTTTTCTCAGCATTAATTTTCATGTTTCTCTTTTTTAAAACGGTTTCCCAGATAATCAAGTTTTCTTGTAGGTCTCTTTCTGCTTCCGCATACACAACAAAATCATCAGCAAAGGCACTTTCCGCAATTTCGACTATTTCATGTTATGATATCCTACACCCCAATTTCTTTGTTTTGTTTTTAATTTCCTTCGCGATATCATCAAGAACTATATTGAACAGTGTAGGACTTAGTACTCCCCCTTGTCGCAATCCTTCTCTAGTAAGAAATTCTTCCGACTGCATACCATCGACTCTCACAAAATTTCTAGTTTTCTTATATATGCTGGCAATTGCGTTCCTTAATTTTGCTGCTTACTCCTCTCTTCTTAAGGCTTTCCCAAATCAGGTCCCTTGGTATACAGTCGAAAGCCTTCTCAATGTCCACAAAAGCCATAAATATATTATTATTATTGATATTTTTCTCTACCAGCTGTTTTAATACGAATATATTGTCTTGCACCCCTCTACCCTTCCTGAAACCACACTGCATCTCTTCAAGTTGTGCTTCCGTTGTTAATTTCAATCTTTTTCAAGGATTCTTTCATAGATCTTCAACATGTTACTTAATAGAGTAATTCCTCGATAATTTTCGCAGGCTTTGTTGTCCCCTTTTTATGCACCGGTATCACTATCCCCACTTCCCAGTCTCTAGGTATTTGTTGGTCTTTCCATATTTTATTATATAGTGCCTTTACCACCTCTATTCCATTTTCACCCAGATTTTTCAGCATCTCACTTGTTATTCCATCATTTCCAGCAGCTTTACCTCGTTTCAATATCTTTATTGATTCAGTTATTTCTTCTATCGTTATTTCATCTTTATCTGGAGTTTCATTATCTTCCCTGTATATTTCCTGGTCCGTCTGTATTTTTACTAAGTCTGTGGATTTAATATTGAGCAAGTCTTCAAAGTGTTCTTTCCATCGTTTCATTATGTCTTTCTCCTCTTTTACTATTTGTCCTTCCTTTGTCCTCACGTATATACTTCTACGTTGTTTACCTTTTCTTAGATTTTTTAGCACTCCATAAAATAACTTCTGATTCCCTTTACTATCTTTTTCCATCGCTTCTCCAAACTCTTGCCACGATTTTTGTTTTGCTGCTTTTACGAATGTCTTGACTTTTATTCTTTGTTCTTTATATCTGTCATATGTTTCCTTATTTTTATTACTTAGGTACATTTTCCATTTCTGTTTTTTAACTTTTATTTCTTCTTGTATTTCGTCCGTCCACCACTTTGTTTGTTTTTTATTTCTGTTTATTCTCCTACACCCACAGGTTTCTTCCGCTGTAGCTATTATTATATCTCGGACAGTTTTCCATAGTGATTCTATTGACATATCACTTACATTATTCTTAATATTATTCATTTTTTCTTTCACTTTTTTCCATGTATATCTTAGCTGTCTCTTCTTCTCTAAGTTTGTGTGTTCTAACTACTTTCCTCGTTTTATATCTTTTGTTTATTTTATTTTTTTCGATTTCTTCCTTATTACTTATTTCTATTCTTGAAAGGACCAAGTAATGATCTGAATATATTTCAAAGCTTCTCCTAACTCTAGTATCTTTTACTTCCCTTCTAAACTCCTTATTTATTATAACATAATCTATTACCGATCTTTCATTTTTATTTATTTGCTCTCTTGTGTATTTATGAATATTTTTGTGCTCGAAAAAAGTATTTGTTATTATTAAGTTGTTTAACATGCAATACTCGATTAATCTTCGCCCGTTATTATTTCTGGAAGTTTCTCCATAATTTCCTATTGTTTCCCCTGTTTCTTCATCTTTTCTTCCTACTCTTCCATTTAGATCTCCTAATATTATTAATCTTCCTTTAATTTCTTCTGTTATTTCAGCTAATTTTTTCCCAGAATATGTCTTTGTTGTTGCTTTTCTCATCCTCATTGGGTCCATACGTTACAATAATTGTTGTTACTGCTTTTTTATCCATGTCCAACTCTATCTTTAAAATTCTTTCTGTGACTGCAGTCCACTTCCGTAAAGATTTTATATGTTCGCTCTTAATGTAGCAGGCCACTCCCTCGCTCGCTCTTCGGTCTTGTTCGACCCCACTATATATCAACAAATGACCTCCTGGTAATGTTATTTCCCCTATTCCTTTCCTTTTCGTTTCAGTAATACCTACTATATCTACATCACCCTTTTCAATTCTTCCACTAGCTCCTCCTCTTTTCCTGTTAAACTTCTGACATTCCATGTACCAATTTTCCATATGTTTCCTTTTTTTGTTACTTTACCCGATGCATTTTTGTTCGAACTACTAGCTCTCTCGTTCACACTTCTGTTATTTGTTATTTTGAATTCTTTTCCATCTATCATTGTGACTTCTATCTCATCTCGATTCATTTCCATTTCATTGCCAATGTTCCTTTCCGTATTTTCCCCCACAAATGCTTCTTTCTAGTTTTTTGTCACGTATTTCTTAATTCTATCATTTTCCTTATCCCATCTCCATTCCTCCCCGTTTACGATAACCCTGTTGTAGCCTATTTTAACTTCTCTTCCTTTTTCTTTTTCCTCCTTTGTAAATTTTCTTATACATTTTTGTATTTCTCTTTCCTTTTTGGTCATATCATCATCTATATAAATTTTTTCTTTACAACCTCGTAACTTACTTTTGTTTCTCATAACTATGGTTTTATCCCCTCTGCTGTTTAGCTCAACCAAGCATGTTTTTCTTCCTATCTTTCTAGCCGCTTCTACTTTTACAATCACTTGTAATTCTTTTTCTATAAAATTCTCCATTTCTTCTTTCAGTTCTTTGGGGTTGTTAGTGGTTATTTCCAACCCTTGTACTATTATATTTTTTCTTCGCTTTTCTGCCTTTAATTTTTCTATTTCTTCGTTAGCTACTTTCACTTCTTTCTTTAAAAATATCTATTTCTTCGGTAGCTTTCTCGTGTATATCTCTCAATTGTTTCATTTCGTTTTTAAATCCTTCTTGTTCAGCCCTCAACTTTCTTATTTCTTCCTGTAATATTTTAGTTTCTTCCTTATTTGAGCTCTGTTCTACCTTCATTTCTTTTATATCGCCTGCTAGATTTTTAAGTACTATCATCATTTCATTCATTTGTGTCATCATACTTTCTTTTGGGTTATCGCTTTTGGTCGGCGATCTACGCGTTTTTTTGGACCTTTGGAACATTTCTTCTCCATCATCATTCTTTCTTTTTCCCTCATCTGACCATTGTTCGCTCGAACTCATCCTTCCTTGAAACTTTTGTCAGTTAATATCCTAATTTATCTGTTGTTTATTTCTACTTTTTCGTTGACCCTCGTATATTTTCAAACTTGGGACTTGGTATATGTATGTATAAGAGCACCTTTCACCTGTAGTTTCTTCCACTTGTACTTTGTTTTTCTTAGTTTGTCAATATTTATTTATTATCAACTACTCTCTACTAATATCGTATTTTATTATTTTTGCGGCAAATCGTTGTTTGTTTACCTATCTACATATGTATGTATCTCACCTTTTTTTTTTTTTTTTTTTTTGTTGTTGCACACGCAAAAAGTGTCGGCCCGGTCAACCCGTCGGAGCCTCGACCTCTATTGTTTACCAGCTGTTCTTTCTTTAAATAATTTACTTCACTTTAATACACTACTTTAAATTTCACTCTGTTAATACTCGTTTGCGATTTATATGTTCGAAATTACCCTATTTATTAAGGTTAAATTTCGGAGCACACGTTCACCTCAACCGTCGCAACCGCACTCGCACGCGCTTATAAATGTGGAAGATAAATGCATTCTTTCACGATCTTTGTTTGGAAGCAAAAAAGTGCTATAAAATAAGCAGCGACCAAAATAATAAACTAAATACAGAAGAACAAGAATATAGAAAATCAAGTTAAAATAATAACACCCTACGATGTTACACAAACGTTGAGAAAAAAATAAGTAATGAATTTAGACACCCAGGAGACATTAATGAACACAGAAAATCCGGTACGAGTATAATATAGCATATAGACAAACCCAAAAGGAATAATTTTTGTAATTTTATTAGGTTAGATTGAGATAATTGATTACTGAAAATGTTGTCAAGCTGTTTTAAATGCAGAAAGAAAACATTTTAAACGAATAAATAATATTCTTTTGACATGTGTTTATGTAGTTGAAGGCTACAAATTAAAAAAGATTAATGCAGATAGGAGTTCTCAATCAACACTCAATCAACTTTTTTAAGATTTCGACAACAATTCTCGCGACATTATAGTCTTAACCAAATTGTGTTTATCTGCGACTTCAGTTGATCCTAACTTATTACTAATACATCGAGGGTGCTCTATTGCATTAATTTAATTTTTCACCTACAGTATTCTACTACATTGCGCTACCATTAATAGCAGACGAAATTCTTATACTAATATATAAGCTACTAAGTACTAATACTACTAATAAGTAAGCTACTAATATACAAAGAAATAAACTAAATTCATTAAATGCAAATGAAATAAATGACGTCACTTATAAATATAAGATCATACACTTAATTGTGTATATCATTGTGTATATCATTCGCAAATACTAAAATAGTAATACTAAAAAATTACCAGATTTAATGCCATATAAATCTTAAGAGTAAAACACATTTTATGTAATATATTTACATTATACGATTTCACCGCTATTTCATTAGAATGCAATCCAATGAAACGGCAGTTAACAAATGAGAATTGTATTTTTCAAGAAAACTCTGGAAACATGTCTTAAAACGGGCGTACAAACTATATCCACAACGAAAAATACCTGTCCTGTAATAATCACGAATTTGATTCGCTCTATCCAGATACTACAAAATATCAACAGACACACGCTGGTATGATGTTGTAGATAAAATCCTCTATATTTGTTTGCATGCACGAAACTATGAAAACATAACACTATACGTCGGCGTGATACATGTCTTATTTCTAAACAAATGAAAAATCAAACATTCATGAATTTCTAGTAAATTATTGAGTTGCTTCGATTGTTAAACTAAGTTGTTAAACTAAAATCGCAAACCGATATCTACATATATTTAACATTGCATGAGAAAAGTTGTTTAACTTGCGGTTAACAAGTTCCGTTTAAAGAGAAATACATGGCAAAAATGTATAGCGCTTCAGCAAAAGAAAAATATTGAAATGTAGTGCTTTCATTCAAAAACATAATCACCTAGAACTGAGAAAACATTTTGTTTAATTAATAAATATCTATTTGGTCAAATAAATAGTCTATTTAAGAGCATGCTCCTTGATATTCATCTGAGTGGCGTACTTTTGAAATGAAAAAAAATATTCACTTGACTTCTCATCATAATAATTTTGATATTGAAATATAATTCTGCGATATCGCGGCTGTTCTTCAGGACGGATCCTTCTCATCCAAAATTCCATTTCACAGAAGTGGTCTTTGGATTTTTCGTAAAGGTCACCAGCCCCAACCATGATATTATTTCATTTAATTTTGATCGTAAAAAATTAAAAAAGTTAAATACGGATTCGTGACTGGTGCTATTATGTTTGATTCAAAACTATTTTCAAAGAAATCTTTGTTTTTGACATAAACAACAGTGATTATACATACATATATGCAGTGAAATACGTTTAACTCGAAAATGCTTAAGAAGAAATATCGGTTAACACGAAACAATAAAGCGGTCCCGAAAAAGTACTATGTATTTGCATACATTTTTTTTTCTCTTAACACGAAACAAAAATCGCTTAACAGGAAAAGATATCGTTTCTCGGGATGAACAAAATATAAAAACAGTTGCCACGTCGGCGAGAATTAAAAAAGGTTTGAAATCAAAGCGAATGAGACAATGTTTTTTTTATTGCAAATTATGTATTAAATTTCAATAACTTCTTGTTAACATTTTTGTTTTATTGATTTTGGCTAAAGGCATGCAGATATATGTATGTCAATCAAATGTACAGTGAGGTGCAAAGATATCCGGACACGTCTAGATAGAGAAATACCCTGCGCTCAATACTTTATTCCAAAGAGCCGCAGGGCACCTTACTACCTGCTGAGGTTAACCGTAGTTTTTCGCTCCTACAATAACATTGCAATATACAAATGCGTATAATAAGTATATTTATACAATATATATATGTATATGGAGTAGATGATATTATTATTCCTTATAGTAGCATTACATAAGTATAGAAATGAATATCGCGACTATTATTTGACTTGTTAGTTTTAACGAAAATTAGTCAATATCTAACTAAACTTTTAAGGCTTAAAAAAGGTAGTAATATAGAGATAATTCAATTCTGTTTAATAATAACTAATGTATTTATATTTATTTATATTTTTTAACATGTAGTTACTGTTCTGATTTATGGTTCTATATATGATTTAGTTGTATGAGTTTTAGGTTAGTTGCAAGGCAAAATAGAAAACAACTTACTAAAAGTGTTTTGATTAGATTAACACCTTTTAACTCAATTACACATTGAGAATAAAAATATTTCATTTATATTATAATTAGTATAAATAGTAGATAAATATAGTTTAAAATGATGCTTACTGAAAATATAAAAACCCTCATATCAGCACAAAATTCGAAACAAAATTTCTCAAAAACTAGCCAGTTCCACATAATAAGGATGTTGCAGTAATTAAAATTACATCTTAAACATATACAAACGCGTATTGGCAAATTAAGTGTAAAACCAAATGTGCCCGTATAGCAATATAATTTAAGCAATCTAGTTTTAAAAACATCTTTCATCTGAAATTGATTCACTTAATACAAGCGCAGGTAACAACAGGTAACTTATTTAATTAGAAATTTCATTTAAATACTTCTTAGTATTACTAAAACCGAAATACATATACATATTATATGAAGAAAAACGTCAGAACAGATTAAAGATGTATGCATTATGTTATGAGTATTTGTCAAGTTTATAGGTGCTTATGATTGGATAATCCACAAACACAACTCTATTAACCTATATATCTTATTCTAGAATTAAAGTGTAGTATTCTGTTGAGCATTAATTATTTATTTTATACACAAACATTCTTATTGTTGTTTTTAATGTATTTTACTATAAAAATGAATATACATTTTTTATGAAGTTTTACTTATCTTTTATTCCGTATCATTAATTACAACTTAAATTTAGTTCACATCTTCGATTACAACTTTATCGTCATCTTCTCTTGGAAAATTAAATGACAAATAATATCAAAATTTAAAGACATGCCAGTTAAAAATATTTATAACCAAATTAGTCATTGATATATTGAACCGTGAATAAACACTAACTTAATGTTAAATAATTGTTAATATAAATAAAGTGTTTTTCACTAAACAGAATTAAATAATAAAACAATTTACTTTCTATTATGGCCTCTATTGTATTATAACTTCACAAAATATTTTACGAGTTTGCAACATAAATAATCAGGTACACTAAAGCCTAGGTAAAAAAAATTGAAATCATTACTGCATCTTATAACAAAAAGCATCTGATAGCTTTTCACCTGGTGAAGATATATAATGCGAACATACATACAGGGTCCGGCAACGAAGCGGGGACGGAAGATTACACGCTTATTTGAAAGTTTGTCAAATATTTAGTCGTCGGATATTCTTCCGCACCATCAAGTGCACGTTTTAAAAATATTTTGTTTTATACAGGGTGTTCCAGATGGAAAAGCCAGACTAAAGTTGCATTTTTTTAATGGAACACCCTGTATATTTATAGAAAAAATGATGCGCGTTTGAAAGCTGGTTACAACGATATAATGTTGTATAGGTCTAAAGTTGATAGTTTCTGTGTAAACAATTATTTTACTTGATAAATTGAAACATTTCAGTAGGCTATTCTGCGTAGGGAAAAACAAAAAATTCGAAACCAACAGAGTAGAATATTTTTTACTAGTATGGACTGTCGTTACTATGTGAAATAAATTCTGCAACTGCTCGCTTTATACAGGGTGTTCACAATTTTGCAAAATCAAAGAAATCTCGAAATTTTTAAATGGAACACCCTGTATATTTTTGGCTCATTGGAAAGCCCTGTTACTACGCTTTCTATTGATACCTCATTTGATGCACCTAGGATAGATCATTTTCTAATTATTTCTTTTTAAAGTTGAATTAATGAGAAATGCTTGTATTTTTAGAAGCCAATTTGCACTTCAAACTTACTCTAAGATCGGATATTCAATAAATAATCTATAAACGGTCTATAACAAGAGGAAACTCCATTTAGTGTGAGAAACAATTAAGTTTCACTCAGCGGTGAAAGGTAACATTAATTTAATATAAAGTAAAGGTGTCAGTTTTGAGCTTCATACTAATAACCAAGTTGTAAAAAGTTCTTTTTGTGTTATACAGTATTTCGTCCAATCTTTAAACGAAATTGTTATAATAACTAATTTTAGTAGGTAAAGAAATGGTAACTATGATATTTATTCTTGAGGAGTGTACAAGAAATTGTCTCCTAGCAAGTAGAGTATATGCAGAGAGATTTTCAAACCTTGAAAGAAGACCGGAAGCATTTGAAAGATTATTAGAGACATTTATAGAAATTGATAGTGTAACCTAGAAAAAGGGAGAAACAAATAAACCGGTAATCAATAAACAAAGCGAACTGGCCGTATTATTAACAATGCAGGAAAATCCACATACAGAACATTTAGAGCGAGTAAGGCTAGCTAGAAAAGAGATAGATCTAGAGTGGGGCGGTTGTAAAACATGTACGGAATTAACGCATTGGTGAGCGTGCTATTCCGTATATGTTTTACAACCGCCCCACTCTAGATCTATCTCTTTTCTAGCTGGCCTTAGTCGCTCTAAATGCTCTGTATGTGGAGAGATGTAAGTATAGATGGTACTTCAAAGGTAACGGCTATTGAGGGTAGGAGCTTGCGTTTGTTAAGGATCTACTAAAATTAGTCATTCTAACAATTTCGTTTAAAGATTGAACGAAATACCTACTGTATAACACAAAAAGAACTTTTTACAACTTGGTTATTAGTATACAAGCTTAAAACTGACACCTTTACTTTATATTAAATTAATGTTACCTTTCACCGCTGAGTGAAACTTAATTGTTTCTCACACTAAATGGAGTTTCCTCTTGTTATAGCCGTTTATAGATTATTTATTGAAAATCCGATCTTACAGTAAGTATGAAGTGCAAATTGGCTTCTACAAATACAAGCATTTCTCATTAATTCAACTTTAAAAAGAAATAATTAGAAAATGATCTATCCTAGGTGCATCAAATGAGGTATCAATAGAAAGCATAGTAACAGGGCTTTCCAATGAACCAAAAATATACAGGGTGTTCCATTTAAAAATGTCGAGATTTCTTTGATTTTGCAAAATTGTGAACACCCTGTATAAAGCGAGCTGTTGCAGAATTTATTTCACATAGTAACGACTGTCCATACTAGTAAAAAATATTCTACTCTGTTGGTTTCGAATTTTTTGTTTTTCCCTACGCAGAATAGCCTACTGAAATGTTTCAATTTATCAAGTAAAATAATTGTTTACACAGAAACTATCAACTTTAGACCTATACAACATTATATCGTTGTAACCAGCTTTCAAGCGCGGATCATTTTTTCTATAAATATACAGGGTGTTCCATTAAAAAAAATGCAACTTTAGTCTGGCATTTCCATCTGGAACACCCTGTATAAAACAAAATATTTTTAAAACGTGCACTTGATGGTGCAGGAGAATATCCGATGACTAAATATTTGACAAACTTTCAAATAAGCGTGTAATCTTCCGTCCCCGCTTCGTTGCCGGACCCTGTATATTACTATTTTGTATCGGAGGACAACAATCTTTTATTTCGGTATGTATTTGCAAGAATGGTATTCCTCTTAATAGTAGGTTGAATGATTACAATTCAATAAAGGAGTCATATATTTATTAATTTTTAGTAAAACGGACAACTCGGAAAATATCCGTGATATAGAACAACCGTTCTAAATTCTAACATTTTAATTTATATAATATGTCTACATATATGCGTTTATATAATACAATGTTATCGTATGAATGACAGACTACGGTCCCACCCAGCAGGTACTAAGCTGCCCTGCGGCTCTTTGGAATAAAGTATTGAGCGCAGGGTATTTCTCTATCTAGACGTGTCCGGATACCTTTGCACCTCACTGTACTAAACGAAATTTTGTTGAGTATATGTACACTCGTGGCCAGATAAATGTTTCCAACGTACAACCACATTTTTACAGTGTACGGATATGCTAGCCAGCATACGATATTAACGCGTGCCGCTGTTGTTTACATTATGCGAGCGGTCTTGCGTATAAAAAGGTTATTGAAAACACTACTTCGACAAAAAACTACAAAGAAATGCTGTGTAGCAACTATTTTCTTGTATGTTAATAAACATATTGCAGCAACTATAGATTGTCAATTGTGATATAAATCTTATTTTGATATGCATCTGTATGATTATTATTCAGGTTTCTAAAGATGTATGTCGAGTTATTGCGGTGTTGCTTGCATTCATATTATTTACATTCCTATTCGCTACACCCCTCAATGTTACCAGATTATTTGACTAAGATTTCGCATGCGAAGCTCTTACGATATCGATATATTTTTAGAACTGTACCGCCGTAAAGAGAACCGGCCGAAAAAAGAATAGGTGGAAACATATATAGTTGTTTTTTTAGTAATTTATAGTAATTATAGGTATTCGTAATAACTGTGTTCGAAATTTGTAACATATTTCAAGCATCTCAATGAGTTTGCAGAAAGAAAAGTAATATATGTATATACAAGTTAAAATATAACAATAACTATAATTCCCCAAAAGAACTTTGGTGCATTAAAAGAAAAGAAATACAGAAGTATACATACAACTCTTAACCAAAACAATACATGCATTATATTATAGGTATTTATATTCTCGCTTATTTATAACTCCGCTTCATGCTACATATCAAATATTCTGACCGCAAATTCTAGATAAATATCCCTTTGTATCAGAGCGGCGTATTTTTCTTACACTTTCCCTTGTAAAACATTTATTACATGTAAAAGCTGATATGAATACATTTATATTATATTATACATATGTATATAATAGGTATACATATTATAATATCGTACTTAATTTCTATCGAGTCACATAAATCACAGCAGCCAGAAAATATATCCATCTATCTTTCAAACAAATAGATGTTTGTCGGCATTTACGAACAACCTATGCATTATCCTTAATATGTTGTCAATAAACTTCCGTTCGCACATGTCGCAGCCGACTACACTGTTAACATTGAAACTATATTAATTTTCGGTTTCAGGTCGGAAAGTTTTATCTGGCCGTGAGTGTACATATACATATGTATATACACTTTTGTAATATCCTTTAACACGAAAATCTTTTAACACGAACAAATATTTCAGTCCCGTCAGTTTCGTGTTAATCGTATTTCACTGTATATATTATTAACATAATAAAATATTCTGAAAGATAAATTTTATCTTGGTGGAAATAATATTTTTACTATGAGCATGTACAGTGTATTCGAAATGAACTACAACTGTATAGTGACTTAGCTATTCCAATATTCATTTATTAAAATCAGAAAACAATTTATACATCGCAACTATATACATACAACATACTATAATATATATAGTTAGAGATCCTCTCGAATCTACGGATTTATAACTTCGTTGGTATTGTTTGAATCTATGTGGGTTTTATTTTGAGTCTCTAGAGGGAGCCATTACTTCTGACAAGCAGTGTACATATATGCAATCTTAGTGTGGGGCCTTGGCGGTATTGCATCTTTTAGTTTCCAATCAATTAGATTGAATTTTCTATCAATGAACCATATAACTGCGATAACTTTCTTTATATATGTATGTATATAAAGAAGTTGATATTTGAAAAAGTTCTGTACATTCTCACTCAGTCAGGATTCAAAAAAGGTTACAGTTGATTAATTACTGCCTTAGTACTTTTGTATTTTTCAAAAGCCTTTGATACTGTTTGTCATGTCACTCTGTCCTCTCTTCTTCACTATTTGGGAGTAGATTTAAAATCTACAGATCTGATAAGAAATTATTTAACTAATGGTTTTCAATCTGTTTCTGTGGACTCAGAGGTGTCACATCCACTGAAGTTAGCTGTTGAAGTTCCCCAAGGATCCATTTTAGGGCCACTACTTTTTTCAGTTTATACGTCTCAATTTATTAAATGTGCAAAATTTTGTAAGATGTACACTCGGTTGATTTAGAATCGACTCAAACTGCCATAAAACCCGTTAAAAGTATGCTTTATTGCGGCCACCGAATGCAAAGCAGTAATAGTATGGTCAACTGTACGCAAATTACTACGTATGTAAATTACTATCTATGTGTACACAATATATATATATTTTTCTATAAAATGCAGTTTCATATGCAAGGGATCATTTATAAATTCCTAAACCGATAACTTCTTAATGCGAGCTTAACATATGTACAGTTAAATCGCTATCGCATACAATTTCACTATAATTCTAAGTATTTATGTAATTAAGAAATTCTATGAATAATAATATGTATGGGGGCAAGATACAAAAGTCTATTACATATTAGAGTGGATCGAAAAACGCGTTTTTTTCTGCAATACAATTCTAATAACGCGGAAAACTTGCGCATAGGCGTCATTATAAATGAAGAAATATTAAAAAAAAATTTTTTCAAAATTTGAAATCGCGCAGAAGGCTTAAAGTTACCAAAAAAGTCAAAATATCGGTAAATTAAAAAAAAATGCAAAAATTACAAAAAATACATTTTTTGTTGTAATAGTGAAAAAAGTGTTTTTAAGAGTGTCCTTAACGCATACAAAAAATAATTAGACCCATACTTGTTTTACTGAATTTGCGCTAAAGGTCTAACGTTGCGGGTTGTATCGCAAAAAAACGATATTTCATGATTTTCGACGATTTTTAAACATGTGCCAAAACCCATAAAAGTTTTATTTTTAATTTGTAATAGTGTAAAAACCATTCAAAATAGTTTTCCCAATCCAGAAAAATACTTTCAGACCTGTTATTCCTTAACTGTATTCGTGCAAAAGGTCTAAATTATAGTATAAGTTAAGTTATAGTAAAAACGCCGTTTTCCATATCTGATGAGTGTTTATTTAACACATTAGGTTTGTAATAAGACTCTAACAATGATTTCCACATCCACCCTACGCAACCAACCAACCAGGGTCAATTTTATTTACAATATTTACAGTAGCTATTTACTTTGTACAATGCATATGTTCATTGTGCAAAAGATTATTTACACAGAGGCCCCATTGAGTTCTGACTTTTAATTAAGTGTGGGCATCAGTTGTCTTGATTTTAAAGTAGCTCTAATGTAACCATCTCGATTTTCATGCCCGCACACTTTTCTGCTGCTTCTGTAACCAGTTTTACATACTTCTCACCTGACTGGGTGTGGCATGGGAATTTGAGGTAGTTAAACGCTGATAGCGCTTTGTCTTTCAACAAAGAAGCAATGTGTTCAGTTGGCATCTTGGACAGTAGTGGCGGCGGTGTTAACTTGCAGATTGAAGTCTCTTACGTAACCTTCAGCCGATAGCTCATTTCTTAATTAAGGATCCTCCTGTAGCCAAGTTCTCTAATGTGTGGTCTCTCATCCATTATCATAGCCAACATAATATTTTCAGGGCGGCAACCCTGTTCGCAACTTTAGGTCTTTTGCGCGAATTCAGTAAAATAAGAATGGGTCTAATTACTTTTTGTATGCATTAAGGACACTCTTAAAAACACTTTTTTCACTATTACAACAAAAAATGTATTTTTTTTGTAATTTTTGCATTTTTTTTAATTTACAGGTATTTTGACTTTTTTTTGGTAACTTTAGGCCTTCTGCCCGATTTCAAATTTTGAAAAAAAAATTTTGAAAAGAAAATGGACACTGATTTTAACAATCTTCATACTATTTCCATCCAGTACAATCTTAAGCTCAATCCATTGAAGACACAGCTGTTGGTTTTTGGGAAATCAAAAACGTGTAGCGAACTGCAACATGCATTTCACGGCACTATTGGAGGTGTTGCAGTCTCAGCGGTGGACAAGTCTAAAAATTTGGGGTTACACATCGACAATTCTTTCAGATTTCGTGATCAGGTACATAAGTAGATTAAAAATGCTTACTTAAACTTAAGAAAACTGTATCCTCACAGAACGTCCCTACCGTGTAATATCAAAACCAGGTTATGTGAGGCAATGGTATTGTCGCAATTTACATACTGCTCTACTGTTTACTGCAATTGATTCACTTTCTGCTAATCGCATTCAAAAGATTCAAAATTCATCCCTTAGGTTTATATTTGGTATCAGAAAATACGATCGAATCTCACATAAACTGAGCGCGGTTGGTTGGTTGAATATTTGGCACAGGCGTGAGTTGAAAATGTTGACGACTTTCCTTGGAATACTACTACATCGCACTCCTCCATATCAATTTAAAAAAAATCGTTTTAGGTCCGATATTCGCAGTATTACGACGAGATTTAGAGGGTTAATATCTCCACCAGTCTTTACTTCATCTTTATTCAAGCGCTCGTTTTCTTATAATATCTATTTGCGATACAATAATCTTGATAGCTCTTTAGAAAATTTGACCGTTCCTGCCTTTAGGTTTCATCTCAAACAACTCTTGAGGCAGAATCATTGAGGTGTGTGCTACTCTGGCTATCCACTTACTAGTATATTCTATTACTTTCCTCTGCCGAATATGGTTATCTCTTTTAGTACCTATACGCTTGTATATGTACATATATATGTATATATATTTTTTCTTTTCTGTTATGATCATTACGCAGATTGTTGTTTCGTAATAACATTATGCACTGTAGTATGTATATTATTTTGTTCTTGCTGTTATTTATTTTCTTTTTCTTTCAGTATTAGTGTAAGCAGACTTACGTCTGAAACTCGCCCTGAGATTTCTAACATATTGTATTAAAGTGTTATTAATAGTATCAGGATTATGGCAATAAAGACTATTATTATTATAGTTTGTCAAACATTGTAGGTTTCCGGAAACAAATACAATTTTACCGAATACTAAAACATTCATAGTATTTTAATATTACTTCAGTTTCCAATGCTTTGTATGTAGATTTATATTAACAAAATAACATTTTAAAAGGTAAAAAAATAGGTATATACTTAATATAATTTATACAATTACATATAGGCCAGAAGGATAAAAATAAGTAACTGTAACTGTAAAGTAAAAGTCACACTGATACGGTGGTGTAATAAAAGACTCCCTATTTATTTACATCTTGAATATTTTAAATATTTCGAAATTTCAAATTATTATTAGGTACATACATATACGTAAATCGACCACTCAGTACTCAAAGTTAAATACATAATTTACTGCAATTTTGTAAACAATAGTAAATAAGGTAGGTTTGAAAAAACGTTTAGTACCTATATACATATAAAATCTAACGCAGAGATCATTACGAATGAAATAAGATGAGAGTATCAAGAAATTAATTGAATTGAAGTAATTGTATTCTTCTCACGAGGTACGGGCAAGTTTGAGGCCGTCGTAAGAGAATTCACTGTTACCAGCAAATACTCCATTGAAGCTGTAATTGATATTGACTTCAGCTTAGCAAGTACTTGGGTTGCTCCTCACGTAAGCCCTAATAAACATCTTAGTGAGTACGCTGGTGAATATTAGATTCAAGCGATTTGTATTTAAAATTCACTTGAGCGTCGTTGTAGAACAATATTATTCTTACCTATGGCGCTGTTGTATCAATAGTGCAAAGTGCGATATGGAGATTTTACGCATATAATCGGGCGTATGCGTTACAGGACCAAATGTCCTATTAATTCTCGGTGGCGTAGCATCTGCAAATTGGTGATAAATTACAACTCCGCTCGCACATGATATCGTAACAGGGCCATTTAATCCTGATTAAATACCAGAACAATTAGGATTAACGACGTTTAGAGTTAAACATCGGTATATTTTAAATGGCTTAGGGTCACTTCAAATTAGCAGGGTACATTAACCCCGAGACGGGTGTTTATAATATCGCAATGATTACGTTTACAGATATAATCTCTTTAACTTATGTAAAGTGAGGTAATATTGTTAAAACAGTATCAAATTGGAAATTTGTGTTTTAACGGAAACTTGTCTGCAGTAGAATGAAAAAAAACATTTTTATAATATTTAACACACTTGCTATCAACTAGTATAATAAAGTTTCAGTCTAATCGCTGATTTCAACGTCATATAATAAGTTCATATTGCAGCATTCACATCAGTTTGAATCGATTTATGAAATATTTCACCTACAATTAGTTATAATTACGTCACATGTCAAATGCTATATAATAAATAATGGCTAATGAATCGATTGTTATTTTCGCCTTCACAAGGATCAAACCTAGGTCTTCTCGAGATTGATTTTAGAAATTTTGCAGAAGAATCTTTTAGTATGATCAACGAATCGTCACGTGAAAACCTACCTATATGATTATATCCGGAATACTTAAGAAGATAGATCGTGGAAACCTACGTCTAAAATTATCATGTGCGATAATTAGTATTTGGAAGGGTGGCTGCCTGCTTTCAAAAAACAGAAAAATGCTTTCACAAAACTACTTCACAATCCTCAATTTCGTGTTACCAGTCCGAGATTATTTTGTATAGTATGAGGCTGAAGCAAATCTCGTTTATACGGGAGATGTCGGCGCTCACCAAGGTAGCGTTCTTGGGACTATTTTCTATATCATACAAACTGTGGACACTCTCACATTTCAAGGCGTTCTACTACAGTGATAGACCATTTTGTTGTCATTAAATTAAGCCGAATCACTAGATTATCCTTAGAAACATATCTTGAAGTTTCAAATTTAGCTAGCTAACCGATGTGAGATCCAAAATACGCATAAAATCAATTTTTAGTAGGTATGCATGCATCATATCAGTACCACCTCAATGGAAACTGTAGAAGAGACGCTACCTGCACAAGGTATAAGCAACTAAAATGATTTATTCACAGCCATAAAGCAAATGATGGATCAAAATAAACAAAATAATGAACAGTTGAGCAAAAAGATGGACGATATAAGTCGACGCAATAGAGAAGAAAATGAAAAAACAAGAAGACAAAACAAGGAAGATAACGAAAAATTGGTGAAAGACATTGAGCGTTTCAACCAGCGTATGTATGAACAAGTATGGGAAGAGCCGGGAAAAATACGAAAAGAAATGCAAGATGAGGTGCAAGATTTTGAAGAAGAAATCGTAACCGAATTGGAAAAAATCATAGAAATGAAAATCGAAGACCAAACGTTCCTGCTGAATCAGGAAACGGTTAGCTCACAATACCCGATCGAAACAATGACAGAAAAGGATATGACCATGACTGCCCAAATTAATCAAGACGTGTTGAGTCTCAGATGGAAAAGGATCCAACATGATAGGATAAAGGCAAGGCAAGAGGCAGACGAAAAAGAAGTAACCAACTGGCTAACAAAATATCTCGATATACGACCATTGATATCTGAGTACAGAAAACATGAGGAATCAGCTGACACAAGATTATTCAATGTATTTATGAACCAACGGGAAAAGGACGTTGCGATAGAGGCCAGCAATGGAAAAAGACAGTTGAAGACGTAAAAAAACACGAAAAGCAAAAGATCTAAGCGGCTGATCAAACAAATGATCAGATACAAAAATAAGACAAGCAGATCTGGAAATGAAAGAATACTCCTAGCTGAGAAACGCCTACGGGATAAAACGACCAAACAGAAAAATCGGCATAACCACAGAATTAATTCGGCCGTATACCGAATAGGAAAAGACATGAAGAAATTTCTTCAACTGTATGACAAACCTGACATAATATTGCGGCTAGTAAATGAAAATGCTTGTTGGCCAGGTGATCCGGATAAACGATATGTAACGGATTGGAATCAAGTTATGGCCTCAAAAGAACCGACCAAGGACCTATCGTATACCAAGAAGGATTGTACATATGTAAATAATAGTGATTAATTACTTTTTCCTTGATAAATAACGAGGACGCTACGGTATCGCGAAAAAAGTAAGGGGGTACTGTAACGGGACGCGATATTTTATATTATTTTATCTTTCAGTCGCATTAACCTGATAAGGGAAACAGGTATTTATTAAATGTCGTAGAGAATGTTATTTATTATTTAAGAAATGAAATGTACCTATTCGAATATATTCCGTAGATATATATATATAAGTTCCCTATGTTAAAACGTTCATATAATTATAATAGTTTGAAATTGTAATAGTTTTAACCGTTAACTGTAAAACATGTGACTTATGGTGTAAGCTGTACCTGCGTAGGGATTCGCATCGCTTCCTCCGCTAAAAAAAAACACTCTTCGCTAGGCCACCACAGAGTGTAGTTCGCTTCGCAGTTACTTTTACATATTAGTCAGTTCAGGGCTAGTTAGTGTACCAGTTTTATTACGTTTGTTCAATTAATCAGTATAAAAAGGCCGTGTTTACGGGGATACCCCGCACGAAGTCATAAAATAAAATACTGATAAGAAGCAAACAAGAAAGGACACGCCCGAAGCCCATAGACTAGGCGAAGAAGGAAGCGGACATCTTGGCGGATCGAATCAACGCTAGCAAGCATAAGCGAAGAGTACGTACATACAGGTATTTGGCCAACAAACTATTATATGCTACGAATACGAGCTCGTAATAAATAGAGTCATTTGTTTTAAAGCTAAATTGATTCCGCGTTCGTTGTTAAATTCATTATCACGTATATATTTCAGTTGTAATTATTTAGTAATTAAGGGCGTAAGTAGTTATAGTAAGATTAGGATAGGTGCATCATAAAGATTAAGAATATTTAATATTTTCTAATTCTTGTATTCACATTTATTCAGTTACTTTATTTAATATATTTGTTATTCGTTCATTTTCTGCATTTTATTTATTCAGTAACAAATAAGTTTGCATGTGTTATAATATTTATTGCTAAAATAATATAAATCCTCTATTTACCACACGCACCTGAGAACGTATAAGGAAAAGATTATAAGAGAGTTTGTAAAGTAAGTATCTGTTTTCTTGATTACGTTAGAGCGATTGCCACCGACATTTTGCTAGTCAGGGGAATTGATTTATTCATTTCGGTATCAGTAACGTCCGTCGTTGTGGGTTCACAGGGGGATTTGTTAAGGTACCGTGGCGCCCAAGGTTATAAACACATATTAGCACAATTGAAGACCGTTCTATTACAAACGGACGTATTATAAGTTATACGTATAAATGTATTCGTAGGCAAATCAAGTGAAAAGCAGTGTAAGAGGTATTGTGTTCCCGATATAAGTGAATATTTGTAGTGTGAGCGAGTAGTTCCTCCAACGAAATATAAATTGCAACTGATGCTCAAATGCGGGAGCGACCGCTAATGCGACTGCGCGACTATACCATATAAATGTGGATTTTTTGGACAAATGCCAGTGCATCATAGGGAGATGCGAAATACTAGCTCTGTTGTAATCCAGCAGAACATTGCGTCTACGTGTTTACCGTTCTAATACACGGACATCTCTGTGTGTTTCGCCTGCACTACAGGTATCGCTATAGTGCAGACGCACGCGTTCCCATTGTATAAATTTCAAGCAAAAGTTTGCTAATTTTAATCAAGTTATCATTAAAACATTAATCAAATTAATTTAAAAAAGCATTATTTTCAAATGCGATATCGTGTATATCTTCACATATGATATACGTATATATTATTATATATCATTTTTATATTCTCCCAATATTTTATAGTACCATTGTGTATGCAATTATGTCGAATAAGCACGGAGAAAGAAAAGGCAGTCTGATGCTGTCACAAAGCCATTTGAATACAATTTACCCGCACAAAAGCTACCCCGCGAGAGTTGCATGATAGCCATACAAGCGATACAACTTACGAAGTCACTGCCACTAAGCATCCATCATAAAAAAAAACATCGAAATATTAAGAATCTTCTATAAAACTCAGTATCCATAAAAGACAGTAACAGCATTTTCCGTTAACTTTTTCTGTAGAGATTCATTCTAAAGAAACAAAACGGGATACAAAACGGGAAACACATAGAACATGTTAAAAATGAGACGCCACAAATTCATAATTGATCCATCAAATAGTTTTTAAGGGTAGTAAATTACGACGTAATTCATGTCAAACAATACTGACAGTTTGCGCCTTCATACACTTGTCATGATTCACAAAATAAACGGCCAATCCAAAGAATAGAAATAATTAAAAGCAGACTTGTAAATAAAGTTCCCAATCCAACAATAACCCAAAAGGAAATTTTAGAGGATGCAAATAAGAGCTTACATAATTATTCATTAAGAAGTAATGGTATCATTTGCGGCACCATTATTGTAGAACAAAACGATTACGTTTACAATACTTACCCCGTACATGTGTGCTAGTCTCGCCAATGTATGCCCATGTATATCTGTGTGTGTGGATATTGATGAAAAAAGATAAATCTCCCCTAGGCGGTTAATAGGGTGGAAGTCAGTGCTGCATCGAAATTGTTGTTTACAGGCGTCTATGTACAACAGCCAGTGAGACTGGTTTTATGTGCGTTGAAGGCAATTCACGATAAAGAGGTACAGCAACTGTCTACTCTACCCTTCTTCACGGGCAATAAAAGCGAACTGCTTTGTGAATTAATAAAAGAACGCATGAATAAGGGATTTTTGTAATCTTGGTGCATTTTACGATCACTTTTAGTCGGGAAAATGGGGGAAAGCTGGCACAACTCAATAATTTCATGATTTTTTCCGTATGGAAACACAAACCTACTGTGTTTATGTATGCGTTGAAGTGAAAGTAAGTATATTTGCTTCGAGTGCTGATCGATACAATGTATGACAAATCATTGTTACAGATGTAATGCTTACAGTAGAACAAGTGCTGTTGTACTTGAGAGTCAGACAATATATGCAATAGATTAAATTTCATGAAGGTATACTTGTAGGTGTTGTATTACAAGACTTAGGTTTTGTAAATAGGAAGCATTATTCTGTTTTTTTGTTTGGTTAAGATGCCACAGTATGTTAAGATTACGTTTTCTCTTAATTGTTGCCAAAACTTTCAAAAATACAATTCACAATAGTTATTGTAGAAATAGGAATATTAATGCCAGTTTCTATCTAAGTAGAAACCAATGTAATGTAGTTTTAGCGAAGACGTAGTTAGACCGCATTTAAGATATACGGAGGAAGAGATTAGTAAGGAAAATAGTTTATTTTGTTTCTATAATTATTATATACGGTATTTACAACGAATCTGTATACGATTCAAAACATTCCAGATGGTGAAGAAGTAGGAAATTTTATTTGGAGGCAGTAGATCATGGGTAATTGCGTGTTGGCAGAAGAGGAATAAGTTGATGAATATGCTGAATGTTTGAATGTGATGACAGCATTCTTCTTAACTACAAGAAGCGATAGATTTTTTGTGGTGGATTTCAATTGAGTTGTTTTTTTTGCTTTATCCCCATCGTTTTTGACTATTTCTATCTTCTGGGGTCTAACGTTTCAGCAATCTTATGTACTGCTGTTAATGTATAACTCGAGAATGGCAGTACAAGATCGAAAGATTGAAACAACGATCGAAATAGGCTAAAAAAGCATTTTGGGAGTTCTTATGGAAATAGCTAATACGCTTGCATACACATAAAGTTACGCATGTATAAATGAAATTATCTAAAAATAATTCTAATAGAAAAGAGTTTGTAGGTATTTTTACCACACTGAAACTGATTATATCATAGTGCCAAAGTGAGTGATGTCGTTTAACCTTAAAGGTTACTGATACACAGTCACTCCGTTCATTCTAAGATTAAATATCGGAATAGACAGGAGTTGATCAATCAAAAACTGCCGATACAACGGATATTGATTTTGCAACCGCCTTTCGTCAGTATCTGATTTGTATTCCTTTAAAAATTAAATGCTTTTCCTGAACTAAGCTGCGTGTGGCAGTGATCACTCACAATACATCTTCTAATGACGTTGTAATATCAACGGTAGCGCCCTCACGACAGCGAGAAAACTGTACAATGAATGCGACGAAAAAGACGTATAAATGTTAATAAATCGTCGACGAAGGAAAACTTAAATTAAAACGGGCATTTTTCTTGCATCTTCCTAAATCCGCCTCCTTTCTTTACCATTAAACAATAGTCCGCATCATCTGACTGATGAATTTAATTTTGTTTGACAAGTAAACATCCAGGGGATGTAAAACAAGGAGAGAAAAGAAAAATTGTTCTTAGTTACGTTCATTTATCTCTCACGGTTCCTCTTTCTCGGCTACTTTTTTCCTTTAATGCTTCTAGAAAATTGTTTTTATGTTTTAATGGGCCTAGATGTGAAATAAATTGTTTGTTGAAGCTTAGTGTGAGAAGTGCGGCCTAAGTAAGTCTAACGAGGGTTTCTGAACAATTGCAGCTTCAAGTTCACATTTTAATTAACTAAGTTACCGTACATACTTTCTCATTTCAATCTAATTATGATTATATGGAAAACATACCCTTCTTATAAATATATTTAATTTAATATTACTATTATGGTAGATTTGATTAACACGTTAGGAAGGAACAACTATGTAAATAAATAAGTAAAGCAATAAACAGATAAATAAATATTATCGTTTACTAGAAGTCGAACAGTAAAACCAATAAAGAACTATAATTCATCAGTATACAATACACGTAAAATTTAAAGTATGTATGTGTAATTATAAAATATCTACGCACAAGCATAGTTATATACAATATGTATAAAAAAAATAAATTAAGCCGAAACATCAAAGAGAAGCTATCGAAAGAGATCAAAACGAATCGAAAACTCAATATCAAACTAGACTACTAAATATATATCCTCCAAACATGTTTTAAAGTGTGTATTACTTTGGTAAATTGAAGTTTGGACCAGTCTTTACTTGTATTGCAAAGAAATGCGAAAGTGGTTGTGCTTGTAGAGGTCTGAGGACATTGAGCTAAACTTTTTGGAGTCAATTCTTCCAGAAATTTGTAATTGCAAAATGTTTTCATCAACAGATCGGATCGTGGAAGCTTTCGATATCAATCAATGTTGTTCGATTTAATACAAATTATCAAATACCTAAACTGTCCCAATTGTCAACAAACTGATAAATCAATAATAACGTGTGTATCCATGGCAACCGAAAGCGAATGCTCTGAATAGTTAGCTTAAAATTAAATTTTCCATATATTTTTTTAAATAACTGAAAATCTCTGATTTAGGTATAATATAGAAATAGATAATATTATGTTGTAGTATATATATTTTCTGACCTTTATGTATGTACTTATCTTTTAATTCCTGAATTATTTCCACTTGGAAGTCAATAAAACAACAAATAATTAAATACAGGAATTAAAAGATTATGTTGTACCAAATTTCATTCCTAATCAGATTCTAGAAGAAAATATGCAGCATTTTACTGAAAAAAATGTTGATAGTTTTCAATTTAAGCCGAAAGAGTATTCATTTTTAAATCTTTTGCACGAAGAAACTTGAAATTGATTTCTGTTTCAACTTTCTATCACATTCTGAGCAATAGTATATTACATACTAATAGTCTTCTCAACCGAAGTACAATGTATACTATTTTTTGTACCAGTAGTCTAATTGGATCTTGAAACCTTGATAATTATAAATAAATTTACTTAAATTTAATTTTTAAAATTGCACTTGTAATAAAACTTATAAAACAAACAAGTAGGCTTTATTTTGATGTTGACAAATAACATGTCATTTACCGGTTGGAATTTGCATTGATTTTACAGCACATGTGCGGGAAGTAAAAATTGCTTTAAAGTAATAAAGTATAATTATGAAGATGTTCATTTCAACTCAATTTGGTGCATTACAACTTGTTGTACAACTTTCAAATTTTGAATACTTCTGTATTGATAAAAACTCATGACGTTGTAATAGACGGTCACCGAAAGACAACGTTATACATTATAAAAAATATAATTCTCAATGGGGCTAGGTAATACTACTCGACAGTGTTTATAAATAAATAAATAATAATAATTGTGCACATCACCAATTTGATTTTAATAATGTTAAGATCTTGGATATTGTGAACAGATATGTAAGTAGACTTCTTTCTTAAAATGTACCACATCAATAAATAACTACATACTGTTAATTTCAAAATTGACGTCAACCATCTCAGTGATATTTTTTCATTCTCCGCCTCTCATCGTCATGCAATTTTTATGATAACCCTGTATACCTGCACGCTTAATTTTACTTTTACAGACAGCTGTTTTTATAAATTGGTTTTTTATCTGTTGCAAGTACTTTAACAAATCCACATAGTTTACCAGTGATTTTAACGTTTGTGATTTCAATACACATTTTAACAATATCTTAAGTTTTAAGAATTATTAATTTGATGTTAACTTTACATCCTACTGTGATGTGTTTCCGGATTCAGACTATCCGTCTTTAATTAAATCACGTTTGTAAGTTATTTTTTTTCCATATAATTATTAGATTTATTGGTTCAATTTTTCTTTATGTTTACTGTACACAGCTCTCCTGAAGATGTTCTCAATAACGAACGAAAGCTTGAGAATTTAAACAAAGAGTTTACTTACTTTCTGTACAGACCGCATACCCGGTGTCTTTCAACTACATTTCCTCCCTAACGTAGTACGGGCGATACTTCCCATCAATAAAATAATAATATTGATACGTTTATTGCACATAATGAAACTACATGTAGTAGACATAAATAACAATAGATACATTACGGTAATAATTTCCCAACAGGACTAGCCCAAATACAGGGAAAGTACGTAAAAATATACAATAATGAGAATACAAGACAAAAAATACAGAAATAAGTAAAAAAGTATGTGTGATTGTATGTACAATTATAAAATTTGCAATTCAGTAAATAGTATTCAAGCTACTATTCTTTACAATATCTATAATTTCACAAATAGAATTATAATTGATGTCACAAAGTTGACAAATAATATTAAAATTATTACAAATTATACGTATATATAGATTATTTATTTATAACATTTGTTCGACTACAATTGAGATAAAAGCTATACTGAAAGCGGGATGACTATCGTAGTACGTAAAATTTATTTTACTCAACAGCCATTGAAAATCTATATTATTATGCAGCAATAAAGTGAGAATCTGGTCTGTATAAAGAACGTCAAAGAAATAACTCGAAGTCACAGTGTGCAGCAGAACATCTTTGTTTTCATAAACTTTATAGTCGCGCAAAACCGTTGACGAAATTAGTAGGTGTTTTGAACTCATTGGAATACTTATGCATCAGATGCAGCCCATGTGAGGTAGGTGATAGATGAACCTATCGCACCAGTTCTTGATGATTGTCTTGTTCAACTCGGTACTGTACGCTGAAATGATAAAGTTTTCTTATAATAGTGCATAGTCCACTGAAAATGACGAGTTGAAGATTTATACATACATACATACATCTATGTTTAATCTAATTTTAAAGAAAACATAAAACGAATAACACACCTCCAATCCCAAGTTAAGTACTGACAGAACTTCCTTTTTTGATGTGTACTTTTCATTAACATGTTTAGACGGCTATTCGTTGAGTTATATTTTTATGCCAATATGAAACGGCGTTAAACAAAATGATTAATGCAATTAAAAGACTACATGTAGAGATACCAAAGCTGAGTCGTTCTATATTGTATTTGCTCGTGCAGAAAATTAATTTTAGGTACAGGCTTTAAGTGTTGTAATTAAATGAATTTAAATTAATTGCTTTTTGTAATTACTTGAAACATAATAGGAGAACCGTGCTTACAGAGCGAAATGATATAATTTGATTGAGATGTATACATATATTACGAGACAATGGATAAAATGTGTGTACAAACAAATAAAGAAAAATAGGCATATCTTGATGATCTTTCCGCTAGCCTAAAGAATATTGTCAAAGGAAAAATGTATTTCTATGTATATTTGTGGCTAGAAAATAGGTAGGTTATTAGATGATGTTAGAATTGTACTAGATAAATCACCATATCACAATCGGAAAATTGAAAAAGCAGTTAAGGTTTTTTTCGAAAGATATTATAATTGTGACAGATCTCTGTACAGCGCAACCACTGTATTATCTGTAGTTTATTTAACAGAATAAACCGCATTATAATTTACTACGCATAACGTCGATGAAACAGAATGAAAAAAAAAACCATTAACTTACTGACTTGATATACCGACTTAATTAGTTACTATATTATTATATACACTAAACGTCATTGACCTGGAGCAAGAAGATAAGTAACGAAGTGGTAACAAGTAATAAAATTTTTAAATTAAATAAAGTAACATATTTCCTTCAAATGAATATGTGCATTGATGCGTGAATAGCATATAAATACAGCAATACAATAATCTATCAATTTTTTTGTCAGTTTCTATTGATACCTGAAGTGTTGCCAATTTATTTAGATATTCTAATAATAAATTGCCGTATTCGTTGTTATTTTCTTTCTATATTTCTAGGAAATTAAAAGAAAAGGAGCCAACATACTACGGTAGCACTAAATATTTTTATCATGCACTGAAATATTTTTAGGAGTTATCAGTAATCCTCTACACGAAGGAAATATCGGCTGGGGTATTACCATTTATAGCGCAAATAACAATAGGATTATTTTTACCATACAAAAAAGTGTAAATATAAGGTTAATATGTAGTGTTCTAGGGGTTCTCGGGCCGCCAAAAGCTTCATCAACAAGATTAGAACCACGGACTAAGAGTGCTGCCTACCTATGGCAAGCCGCTCTTATTTCTGCAGCTACCATGCTACCAACATAATCTTCACTTTGATTTCACTTTCCATGAAATTACTGCGAATATGTTCTTGTTTTGGAACTAATCCTTGTCGAATCTAGAGCCCTTAGCAGTCTTTCGTTGCTAAGAATAGGCTTGTTAAATGGTCTGCAAAGTTACAGTGAACGAAATGAGTTAGTGGACTCACTAGCATTTAGCCTCAATTAATCTAAGGGTATAAACGCGTTACGACACAAAGTTTACCAGGATTTTGAATTGATATGTGATATATAACATACTAAATGAAACGTTAGGACGGCAGTTTTCCCCCGGTTCCCCTATAGCGTACAAAATTAGCTACAACAATGTCTGCGTTAATGGTAGACTTGGTAAAGACGAGCAAGTTTCAGGGCAACGTGGAGGGGCGAACTGCGTGACAGGGAACCTTGAGCGTCCATTTCAAAGCACACTTGTTCACTTGTGAGGGCTTATGAGTACACACATACTTAGAAAATGTCGCAATTAAGTACGTTTCGGAAACAGTGTATTTCGAGAAAACTAGAACACTTAATAGCGAGATTTTGAATACGAAGGTGATTGAATTAAATGTGTAAGGTGAGACAACTATTTGGCGTGTACAAGCAAATGGAATTGTGAAAACCACCTAAAAAGTGCAAAACTCTATTCTGCAATCCGAGGTAAACGATACAGTTAACAATTAACATTTGATATATGTAGCTGTTTGTTTTATTCTATTCAATCTCCCCTTCACTATACTAGACCAAGAAGCATTTGTTTTCTTCTGGAGCAAGTATTAGGTTTATACATTACCAAGTCGGACATCGATAAGAAATGTTATGCCATCTGCTCGTGATTATGTTGAAAGAAGAATGAAAGCAGAATTGAATGAAAAAAGAAATGAGGTTATGTGTTATTTGAAAGTGTTATTGGCAAGGATTCAGATTTTCTCACACTAAGACAAATTTGTGAAGGTGCATCGAAAGATCCGTTAAGTTGTCACAAAGATAACTTTAAATTTGCAAATATAACATCATTCAATATGGAACTGTCGTTTTCATCATTAAAAAATGTTTATTCTGCACATCGTCCTCATTTAACTGAAACAAGCGTGGAAACATATTTAATGATTGAAATATTTAATAGATGCCACCTAGATTGTGATATCATGGAAACTTCTTAAAACAGTAAGTGTTTCAGCACGTTATATAATATATTTTTTATCATTATTTTATGTGTAAACATTCATGCGTCCGTATCGCCTATGCTCACTCATGAAAGTCACGAACATAGATGATGCGAGTACGTAAACGTTACTGAACGTTTCCCTTGATACGGCGCTCGGCCCCTCCACGTTGTTTTCTAGACTGCACTGAACCTTGCTCCTCTTTACCAAATCTATTAATGGCTTCAGATATTTTGTATACTCATCAGAAAGATTGCTTCATATTTCATTTTCGGTAACCGTGTTCCTGTCGAGAATACTTGAGACACATTGTCACCAGATAGTTTTATAAACTCTCTATAACAGTCAACCCGCATTTGATTTTCAAGCACAGTGAATTGATTTGTACGATACCAAGTAATAGGTTAGTCGCACTGCTAAGATTTTTTGCCTTTATTCGTGCATCGTCCAGTGTAAGCGTTTAAATTATTGTTACATTTTCTATTCTAGTTGTTGTAATCGGTCCATCTTAACGAGGATCACCAATACTTTCGTACTTGTTTTAAATTCACTTGACCGCGTTTGTATGGCCGATAATGAATGGACAGGGTCTATGTAATGTAAATGTTTATATGAATTACTTTCGGCTTTTTCTGCGTTTACTGAAAAATTTCATCATAGTAATTTTTGCCGTTTTTAAGTGAAGAATGATGTCAATTAGATAGCATGTATACCCTTACTACTCGGTATGACATCCCTTAATTTTTATTATCTGTGATGAATGCTACTTGCAGCAACATAAAATTATCCTCATTATCAGTAAATCACTCTGAAATCAACAATACATTCAACGTCTCTTGTACAATTCCCCTCAATAAAAGATCATTATGTTTGTTATCGCTAACTGAATAATATTTGTGTAGTCTTAGCAGTAAATTTAACTCTACAAATTGCTGTGTGTTTAACAATATGTCAACTAATTTTATAAAAAATATGAATGTGATATTTCATCAATATCACATTCCTCTCTATAAAACTAGCAACCGTATTGATGTCGCCAGCATTCTATGCTACACGTAACTAATATTTGTATACTAGGAAATCTCCCGGGCGGAAATCTTCTTGGGAAATCTACGTTATTGATAAAAAACGAAAGGAAATTTCACATTCCGGAATGACTCGTTATATATGCTGTGCACGTAATTGAGTACAGACATATAATATTTACAGCCATATAATATTATTATATATATATCATGATGTTTCAAGAATACATAGATACATAAATCACAGCAAAGTAGCGACAACTTATATTTTCTGAAGAGTATTATCTTACTACATAGTAAGGTTAATATTCTAATTGTAATTCAAAATGAACTTGGCGCTGAGCTAACAAAATACATTTTTCGGATTTGTCACAAGTACAGCAGAGAAATAAAAAATTGTGTAATGTGAAGAGAACTAAATTTTGTTTCTAAGACCTAAATTCATATGAAAGCAAAACCTAGTTACTAGACCTTCTTCTTTATTATACCAATATTTTAACATTCATTTGCACGTTATAATAAACATTTAACTTATATCGCCCGTATTTATTGAAACACCAATCCGTTTATTACTGCAAAGTAGATATAATTAAAATGCACAAACTACGGATGACAACCTAGCTTTACTATTTGTCCGGTCTACATTAGTAACCTGATTTAAAATAAAGAAATAGGAGTCGCTTATCTTTTAATGTATTGTCTAAAAATACAACTTACAGAAACATACAGGTCCATTAAAAGGATTGCTATAAAAATCTATAATTGGGATTTTACACAAAAATGCATAAAGTTCAGGTATGTATAGTTGATGTAAAACGATTTAAATATATACAATTCTCCTTTGCGTTGCATAAGGAATATTACTAGCAAGATGAGATGAGAGATGAGATGAGATAGATGTTTATTAGCAAGCGCTATTTACAAACTTACATGGAATATTACACATCATCATGCTTAAGTTTAACGTATTTTATTATAAGCTTCTTAAACATGCTTATATTAAGACTAAATTTTATATTATTTGGTAAACTATTAAATAATTTCAACCCATTGATAAAAACATTTTTAGTAGTTTGAGTTCTATTAAAGTTACCCACATAGAAGTCTCTGGCATTTCTGGTATCATAACTATGTACACTTTGAGCAGTAAGCAACCTATCACCTAAATAAGAGGGCATCGCGCCAGATAGTGTACAATACAAGTGTGTCTAAATGAAATAAGCAAATTGAGAACACTAATTAAAACCTAATTTCTCTCGCTACGCTCATTATCACAATAGTTAATAGTTTAATAATTTTTCTAGAGAGAATGGCGAATGTGATTGAACTATTTACACTCTGCTCTATTATTAACACTATATTAGTGTGAACCCTCTAAACAAATCGTAGTGTAATTTTAGTGTCGAAGAGTGATGAACATTTTTTATTGTGTAGGTATACGAAAGATTTATTTTTAGTGTTCTCTACATTTTGTAACAGCAAATACTCTTAACGTTAAATAATATCTGAAGGTGATAGAAGTTACTAAGTTTTTTTTTCTAAATGAAGCTTCTTTAAAAGAAAACAAGACAAAAGCTTTAACACCAACTACTACTGCAGTATCTATTTTCGTATAATTGTTTCGGGTCATTATTCATAGATACCAATGAGAGATTAACTTTTCTGTTTTCAGTTAGCAGAACATTACAATTGTCCATTGGCCAAAATCTTCTTGCGAAAGATAATTAAAACATTCTACCTTCAAACAAAAATAAATCAAATAATTTAGCATGATCAGAATAGGATATAAAAAGATTAGCGCAAATACATATAATATATAATTATGCACAAAAACGGCCAAATGCATAACATTATGATAGTAAATCTCACGCAAGTATATATTCTTATTAATAAATCTAATATCAGTCAGCTCGATTTGGAAACATAAGTTTTGTAGAGTGACGTTAATACATGCTAGCGTTAAGAATTTTACAGCTACTACGGAAGTAGATTTTCACAGGAAGAAAAGAGATAGCTCGGAAACGGTATAGGATAAATAACTATTTCACTTAACCTTACATTATAAATATTTATACCAGTACGGTCAGTTTGTTTATCTTTGCTTTAATCACACGATCAAATTGTTAACAAGTATCTTATAAGGATGCTGCTTTAAAATTTGGCAAATATAAAGTTTGCTAGATATAATAAAAAAATGAAAAAAATAGCGAAGATATGTTGCCTCTTTTCTAACAGCAGTTAAATGCAAGAAAGCTGAATAGTATTTAAATCTCTGTTTACACTCAATTTAGCATATGGCTCCTTGACGATGCTACACAGACATGTGTGCCCTATGTGCCGTGTCTACAATACGTTGGAGTGTTTACTGCCAACGTGTACAGATATACCAATCCTATATTCAAAAATAAACTAAAATATATTTGTTTCTTGAGATTTCTACAATTTTCTGTAATACTTATATTGTAGAGCAAATTTGACTTACCTGCAATCTTCTACTTTAATGCTGAAATTCTCAATGTAGTCTAAAAACATAGGCAGTTAAAGAAGCTTCTAAAATTTTGTAATACAACATATATATTACAGTTATTAACTTGACTACATTGCAACATTTGGCAATATTAGGAGCCACAGTTTTTAATAGACTTCTTAATCTTAATCTTTAGATGTTGTACTAATTTCGTTTCTTCTTGTATTGCTTACCCCTGTAGGATAGGAAGGGAGTAGCTTTGTGAGCCATAAATTGAAAGAATTAAAACCATATAAACAATATAAATTTTATTAAAATAACATTATACAGCTTAATATAACATTTATATGTATATATGGTAAGTTTATAAATTTAGATACATACACAAAATACATAAAGGTTTTACATCAGTACACAACATTTACATATGTCAAATACAGACAACAAATGGATGAATTTTGAAAATAAGTGTCAATATCGTAGCAAATGTGAATTATATTTTGGGAATTCACATACTTAATATCATAAAAAGGTAGTGTTTATTAATCTCGTAAAAAATTGGACGGCTGCTATAATTATAATACAATAATAATTTTAAATAAAGCTCAATAACATCTTCATTAATACTTTTTTATCTTCTTAAGACTATAATTATCGTCTATCTGTTTAGGGGTTAGATTATGTTTCATATTAGGTATATTTATTGACTATAAGATATGAGATTATCTATGTTCTTATTAACATATACATATTAATATAATTACTAACGTCTAGTCTTACAATAGATATATTTCATATAATTTACAATTTATATTTGTTTAATACAGAATACAAATACATACATATTTATGATAGTATAGAAGAGACAATAACTTCCTATCTACATATAATGTGTACAAAACCTACAGACCAATATATACAAATAGGCTATATATGTTTATAACCGTAAGAAGAAATCTACAAACTTACTATATTCTTTGCAAACAATGTGAAGTCTATCACAGTCACATTATCATAAAATTAGTAACTTTATTTGTTTGGGATATGTGTAAATTTAATTCGGATTAAATCAATTAAAGTAGAACATTTTTGCGAATACTATGCGAGGATCTACAGACAAATGTAATATTCAGAACCAAATACAGAAAAACCTTTCAGCTAGGCTTTTATTGTACTAAGACCAGCTTAGTTTCAAAATAATGCCTCCTGAAGACAAGATGTACAAAATTATAAATCCATAAAGTCATTTGTACCACAAGAAAAGTTTAAGTAATGGTAACGTATAAACGTGAAATAATACTTCAAATTATTACAATCTATGATGACCTTTATTTAAAAAATTTTAACCCAGTAAACGAAATATACGAATTTGTATTTGTACGTCATCTTGTAAATTCTCTGTACTAATAACAATATTTCTTTAACTTTAGCTATCCAGCTAAATTAAAGACATTGTTGGAAAGGAGTATTTAGTTAATAATAAGAATAACGAATAATTTATGAAACTTTGTGCGTGTGTGTTTTATTACTAGGTTATTTTTCTTAATACATATTAACGTTAAGTATTAATTGATAATCATATAGTATCGTGTTATATCCTATTTGCTGATATTTTTTCCGATCTATTAACAAAATACATTTTAATTTTTGTTTGCAAACTGATATCGTGTATTTTTTTGTGTAGTTCTGAAGCTAAATGCATCGAAGCTTCGTCAAGCATCTAAAGTGAAACTGTTACATTACACTTAGCCGATTTGTAAATAAAAATGGCAAATTTAAAAATTTCATCTGAATTAATGGAATACTCGGTGTATAAACAACGAGTCAACATATTTTGAGTAATGAGAACATTTGGTTCTAAAACTAATAACTTGAAGTTGCACGTTTACGAAGCAATAATTTGGAATAATCAACAAGTTGGTAGTCTGTAACTAGATTTATCAATATTTTAATTCAATACTAATATAGAAGCTCTTATTTTTGTCAGAAATTTAAACTTTCTACTCAATGTTTTATTTACGGAAAACAGCAAACATTTGATTAAAAAGGAGCAATAATTTTTTGTTAGGATTATTGGCATAGATAGTAAAGATTACCAAGTCAATAGTACCTACATGTTCAAAGGAATGCTTGGCGCAGCATGTATGTAGTATTTTTTAAAAACGTGAACAGTTTTCAACAGTTCAAGCAAACTTCTTATTATACACATTTCTTTTACAGTAAATCATCCTTAGGCTCGTTTTGTACAAACCAGGTAGTAATTCTAGTCTAACTGATGTACCATACACCTGGTATGAGTGCAACAAACTTGGAAAATTATAACACAAACCTAGTATTTTGCCCGTGAAACAATAAAAAAACAATTTGAAACACAATATGTAAGGAATTGCTTTTGAAAATAGTATTGTGTAATGTAAAGACACGTAAAAATATTATAGTAAAGCAATCATTAATTTTGTAACAGATATACAAATCATCCAGGAATACCCTACAGTTTAGCTAAATGTACAATAAAAAAATGCAGAGGAAAATGGTCTATCAAAATTTTAAATTGTATATTTAGCAACTATTTGTAATTTAATACTCTTAGTAACTGACCTAGTAACAAGACATACACAAACTTTCAGACAAACTTCTTAATTAAAGATAAAAAAAATATAAATATGAAAGGAATTAGGTTCTGAGTATACATATGTATATTACTTTCATAGATTTAATCGTTATTTATTAACCTTATTTTGTCATAGTATAAGGTCACGCAGTTCTTAAACAGCAGATCTGATAAAAAATGTCTTAGTCCCGACTAAATGGAGTTGATCTAATTACTTAGAAGAGATGAGGGTCTCAAAAATAAATTGTAATCAATGTAGGAGAACAGGGCACAAACACAAAGTGAACCCAACTCAATGAAAGCAGTACACCTTTTTCCAATTTATTATAGAAGTGTAAACTATTAGTTATTAGGCGCAAGTGTATTGAAGGTCGTAGAAACCGAGAAACAAGGAAATACGTTACACTGGGTGAGCTATAAATTTATTTCGTTGGCCATAAGTTACAATTTGATCAAATAAATTTATTATCGCTTAAACAGAACATTCAATTTAGTAAGCAAATACAGTAGTAAGTTTGTTCAATAGTGATGTATTGCACCATCCCAACCACCAAGTTATATATTTACATATTGAGGGAATTCGTACCAGATACCTTAAATCACTTGTCTCAAAGTATTGTTTCGAGTGAACTAGTTACTAAATGCAAGTTTATTCTTAAGTATATATTATCTCGATAAGAAGATGCGTTTTATTTTCTTTTCTTGCGAAACAAGTTACTTAAAACACTGGTACAGAAATATCCATGTCGTACACAGACATTATAATAAAAATAATTAAAATATTTTTTTTATATCGTAATATACAATTATTACAGACATAAAATAAACTAGTATGATATTATTAAGCGTATGATACAACTATACTGCCAATTAACGGGTATTTATAATCTAATATACAATTTGAGCATTAACTCTTGTATGCACCGTGAGAACGCGCGTAATACCTACAATAACAATAAATATAGAATTTTTATGTTATAATATTCTACGTAACCTATATCTAGCCAATTTTTTAAAAGAATACCAACTGAAAACTTGTAGACTAGTTCAATGGTAATGTGTTAGACGGCAATCCATCTTATTATTCTATAATAAGGGACGGTGATCTATCAGTTTTGGATTTTCGCTGCTTAACGGTAGCGTAGTTACTTGTCCTGTAAAACAATCAATAATGAATGAACGACTTTTGAGGGCTATGGTGAAATATGAGAACCCTTGAAGATATGAAGGATTTTATTAAATGTTTATGGCGTCATAAAATATTTAGAGGAGATAAAGATGGTGCATTCTGACGTTAGGGCGCGTACATAAAATTTTAATATGACGCCCAATCTGATATTATATCGTTTTGATAGGCATTTACAATAAATTTAATATAATTTAGTTTTTATTTAGTTACGACGACTTTTCATCTACGAAAGTAATTAATTTTGTGAGTAAGGTTTCATTTCAATATAATTCTGTATATTAGGAATTACAGTAAATATCAAAAACCAACCTTATCATCGTATAATAGTTACCACTATTGGTATCAAAGAATATTTTTAATACCTCTACACGCAATGCACTACAGTTATAATAACCGATAAAATAAGTTATGTAGAAGCAACTAATTCATACGGTATATGTATTTGGTGTAATTATGTGCAATTTTTTGAGGTATAATCAATTACTACTAACCCTATAACAGGTCCGTCTTTTATAGATACTAACCAAAAAGAAAAGTATATCATTCGGGTGAGTTGTTTAATTTTGCTAGTAGTTTTGTAGTAAGTTATTTATATGTCGCTTGCGTGTCATGTATATAGACAATAGAGATTTGGCTAATTAGCGATAGTCGTTGGCTGTACACAATTACGCTTTTACTGTTTATTCTTGAACTTATTTTTAAAGACCTAATTTAGAGGAATATCTCGTTTAATATACGCATCACATCTGTCAGAATTTATTTAACGAACGCCTCTTTCATTTGCAGGTTAGTGATTCATATCTCCACAAGTTTCCAAGTTATCCATTTTTAGTGAAGCACCAAGTATTATCACTTGAATTTTAAACTGCCTAAGATTTCAATCGCAAAACCCTAATCAATCTTGGTTAATTAATAGAAAACTTAACTCAAAGTACTTTATTCGGAAATAAGTAATTATTTTCATATAAACCGGCAGTTATACTTTTACGGAGAGTATCCACAAAAAATTGCACATCTTGACATCAGTTCATTCTCCTTAATAAAAATTTTACTTTATTTTAAATCGTACCAATATACGGAAAGTAATATAAAGTGAATGAATAAAGTAAGTAAAGTTAATAAATAGAGAATTGCTTTTTCAATAGTGATCGGTAGCTATAACTAAATAATTTTAGGATATTTGCCAATGCATTTTTTGTTATATTACGGTAAATATTTTTGCACTATCAGTTATCTTCAATAGATTTCTTATATAAATGTAACGTCAGCGGTATATAGTCACTCGAAGCTCTCTAGAATGCCGTCTAACTACCTGTAAATCGACACTCACACGCTGGTTGTTCAATTACTACTACCGCGCTATCAGAAAACTGCATGCAATGATTAACTCTCCTTGAATTCGGTCACTAGAGTGGCTATATACGCTTGATTATACCTGTATGTTGACTTCATTACTATTATTGTTAATTGTTATTTTTTAATGAAATTTATAAAAGAAGACAAAGGAAAAAGACTAGTTCTGAAGAAAATTTTACAAATTCTTGAGATTAACTGCTAAAACTGAAGATAAAAGGTATGTCTATCAATTTGAGAATACAGGAAGGAGGCGAATGCTGCGATTATGTACGAAAAGTGTATTGGCTAAGTGGGTAGTTTTCATATCTCTTCGCTGCACTAAACATCCTATTTCTCAAATTGAACGTTATAACAACTGACAAACAGATGTGTGGTATCCTAATATAGTTACTTAATGAAGTGAAAAAGTGAAAATTAATCAACAAGACGTATTTAATAATATGATATGGGAATTACCGATTTCATTGTTTTGTTTTTAAAATTCTTACCGAAAACCAAAAATTCTCAGAAATAAAATATTACTTTTAATACATCAACCTATTTTCATTTTAACACAAAGTAATCTTACAAAAGTGCAGTACTTGACTATACTGATCACCATCACTTACGTACTTCACAGTTGTTATAGTGTGGAAATAATTTGTTAGTTGTAGTTTGACCTTTGATATCAAAATATTCTTTATCATTTAAACAGAGTTCACTGAGAGGTACTTGTGTCCGTCATTTATATAATACAATTTATTTTCTATTTCAATAATATTGTGTTTCCAGGTTTGTGTTCAACATGGTAAAAACATTAAAAAAAAGCAAAAGAAAAACAAATACGGGACATATTTGGTTTCCGCGATAACTACAGGTGTAGTAACTATAATAGAAAAAACCACTAGAAGAAGCATATACGAAAATAAATGGACGACCGTACTTCTGAAGTAATGTATGTACATACATACATACATAGTAGTAGCTTGGTAAATGCATGGAAGTATTACTTCGTATATGTATGTAGTAAATTCATGTTAGCAAGTATAATGTGAATATGAGTACGCAATGCGCCAAATGTCCTAAACCTGTATTTTTAGTTACATAGTTGAAAGAAGCAAACATATTCATAATGCCTCTCGATTCCCTTATTGTCGAAACTGGATGCGAGTGAACTAGAGAAGGGCGACACCGTGCACTACAAAGGAACAATTTTCTGGAGATTATATGCAACGTGGTTCCCTTTAAATGGTAATACCTCTATGATGTTTTGGTGAATTTTAAAAACCTTTTAGTTAGCAAAAAACTAACGCAAAAAATTAGAACACTTAGGAATTTTTTTCCAAAAAATTTTTTTAATAGAAGTTGTTCAGAATCAACTCAGAGGCCAAATTCTAAGATTTGTTGAAATCAAAAGAAAAACAAGGTAAGACTGTCTATAAAGTAAACCAACTATTCGATAACATCAAAAATGGAACCAAACCAAAAACAAGACCCATTCAAAGGTATGCAGATGATCAAGTTATTTCTTATTTCAGAAAGAAACACCTTAAAGCAAATATTAGATCAGTATCCCTCATTCTAAATGTATTTCTTTCGACTATCTGGAATTAGTTTCGTTGGCATAAGCAAATTCCAGTTTTCACCCGCGCCACGGTGACAATGATAAAGGTTTGGAATACAGCTTGTAGGTTCCATTAAACGGCAGGAATTTTCTTAAGAAAATTGGAACGGGGTTACCATAAAACAGTGTGGTATTATCACAAAATTGCCGTCACTGGTGTGCAGAAAATCCATACTGTGTCACAAATTACAGAAGGCAGTATTTTCAGAAAGCTAATGTACGGTGTAGGGTATTATCTGATAGAATATCAGGACCCTTCTTTTTCAATTATAATTTAAATGGTGATTAACCTTTAGGTTTTAATCAATGAACGTTGGGACACATTACATTGCATTTTCAATTCAAGTGAGACGAAATATGTACTTTCAGCAAGTTGGAGGAACAAATCCGTAATGCAGTCAAAATCAAAAAATCATTAGAACTCTCTAAGAAAATAGATAAGTAGGGCAATTTGGTACAATTTGGAGGCTGCCTTAGATAAGATATACTAAGGATGCACGGACAAAGTACCATATCGATCCGCATCCGAGCATATATCAGTATTATCATTGATAACTCCACTTATCTATTGGAAAGCTAAATCTTTACAGACGTATCAAAATTATCATGGAGACTTTTGATATGAACAATAAAGAATAGATCGTACCAGAACAGGAATCTCAAAATTTTGCAGTCACTTATGTACCTTAGTTGAAATAACTAGCTACTCAAATCCTCGGATTCTAATAAACAAGACGAAATCATTTGTTTCAATATGAGGTAAAAATTACAAGGAAAATACCTGTATTTGAAAGTGCTGAGTACAACAAAATGCAAGATATTACTTCCTAAGACTGTTTTTGCTTACTATAAGCTATAAGTACTTACAAAAGCTAATTTGATAAATTTCAGTAAACAAATTTGAAGATCTACAGTTAAGTTAATTTCATACAACGAATATTTCGTCATGAATAACTTTTATTAGTATTATAAAACTAACTCCACTTTACTAAACAAAGTCAACGTTTTATCTAATGAATGAAGAAATGCATTGGCTTTTCCGAAAATAAACGCAATTGTTTTGTTGTATGTCTCGTTGCAGAAACTGACAAAAAGGAAATTAAAATAAACCTTGCATTGATTAGGTCTTACTCTACGGATTTGGAGACATTTCCCAGTATTTGTAAAATTTATTTAAGTGATTACAAACGAAATAGTAACAAAGAAAACATCAAATAATATAAAATAAAAACCTATTTCCGTACTGATGCATCTAAGCCCCAAAGGTCGTACCACGGTCCGTACATGTTCCCGCTGTGTGGCAACTTTTCGTCGTACATATTCGTGTATTCGGCCGGTTTCATACGCCTCTGCAAAGTATCTCCATATTCACTCCCATCCTGCTGTGACGGCTCCTGTCGCGAGTTAGAATTATTACTGTTGGTTTTCGTCAACTTCGTCCGCGGTAGAAATTGACGGTTTTCGTTAGCATCTGAGGAAAATTCTCCATCCCTATGTCGTTCCGTGTAGTACTTGAGCTTCTCCTTTTTCTCCGTCTCCATATTGTTCCTACGATTATTCGTAATAGTCCTATTATCTCCGGCGTCAATTTCCGAATCTATGCTGTCGTAGCTCTGCCTATTACGCCTCTCCATACTGTTAGAATGGCCGTTAGTTTCAGGGTAGTACCTCCGCTTCTCTGAAACATTCGCCGTTTCGTTATTCCGTTTACGCGTCTGCGGATAATATCGGTCGTTTTCGGCCCTTTCATTTTCGCCGTTCTCGCTATTCGGTGTCTCTATCCCGAAGGTCTTGAAACTTTGCCTTCCATCTCTGTATTGCATAATATCATCATGATCCATAGTGCTGTTGCTTATTTCATTATTTTTTCTTTCATTTCTCATGTTCATATTATTATTCTTTTCTGTTAAGGTCCTTCTGTTAGATTCGGTATTCTTTTGTGGAGAATATTTGCTGCTTTTCGACAATTTCTCCAGTTTCTTACCAATTGCAGCTACGCTAGTAAATTGATCTTCTCCTTTTCGGACCTTATGTGTTTGATCGTCCACTAAAATACAATCATATGGATCATCGCTAGTAGATTCCGAATCGCTTTCAGAATCAGGCACACTAGAGTCATTAGTATATTGTTGCAGTATGTCTTTCCTATTAACAGTTTTTAAAACTAAACCATCTCCACTATCTTCGTAGAACTGATCATCGTTATTTCTTATTGTACTCTTTTCATAGTCATCATCATAATCTTCAATTTTCTCAATCTTGTTCTCTTTCCTCTGAGGAGCAGCCTTCTGCTTTTCACTGAAACTGTGCTTAGTTCTGATTGGTTTTATCTTTTCTTGATCTTCGTTGTAGTGTTTGGCATTTAAGGTTTTATCCGAGTCGTTTGATCTGTCTCTGCTTGATTTTTTCGATTTACTATGTTGTTTATGTTTAATTTCACTTTCTTTTCTTTCAATATTTTTTATATCGACTAGATCTTTATGCTTCCACAACGCCATACCTTCTAATATCTCGCTATCTGATGATTTTCCAAATCTCCAAAAGGATTTTGTTCTCTTTACAATACCTTTTCTATCTGGCGAAATAGTAGATAAGGTGTCTTGGTCATCGGACATATAAAAACGGCGGTCCATAAGATTACTTGAACTATTCGACGGACGGATGGTATGCATTTTCTTCGTATTATTATTGTTGTTGTCGCTGGTTATGCGGCGGTGCTTACTGTTTCTAGTAATGTCAAAGTAAATAAATAAAATTAATATACGGAAATAATAATGTGCATTTTTAGTAGACAAATTAAATTAGTTTTAGGTGCATGCTACAGTGAACCAAGCTACCAATCCCATGTGAATAAGCAATTACTTGTTGTGAAACATTCAAAAATATTTGAAGGTAAATTGGTGTGCAATCAAAGAAAATGTTTGTAGATTCATTCTTCAATATGGTTCAAATTACGTCGAAAGTGTACTAAGTACACCATTTGAGAAAACATTTAGCTAGGGAAACCATATTCTCTGTTGTTGCACTGATAGCAAAAATCATCCATCTTATGTAAAAAAATCATCAATAGTTTTGGATTCATTTAGCTGATTAAATTTTGTAATAGTTTTAGAGATCAATATTTAGACAAAAATAATTATTGTATTTAAAATATGTTTAAGTACAATAAGGCCAAATCATTTGCATCAAACTAGTTTGTACTTTACTAATTTTGTAGTATATTTATAAACGTTAAACTATCATATCACCCACAGGGTTACAAGTGTGTGGCGAATTATTCTACACTGCGGATTAGTAATTAATTACAGTGAGCTGTAAATCCAAATTGTATGCGTAAGTATTATTTAGCAAAAGCATAGATTCTGATCCACTGTTAGAAACAAACTACAAACACGAACGAGTTTTTATACTAGAATAAATAGAAAATATTTTCTTAGAGTCAGTCTTATTAAGAGCAACCAAAAACAGATTCTTACGCCTTTCATTTATTTTGCTTCATAAAAAAATTGCAAATATTTTTTCAGAAATTTCCTTGACTAGATACTTTCACCTTAATGATCTAAACAAATTAAGTTAACCAAGACAAAAACTGAATGCAAATTGTTTCATAACATAGATCCTAGAAGATGTGAATAAATTGGTGTACTAGCTACATGTGACGATGTTCTGGGTTAGATTTGGAGTCAAAAATCTATATATTAGAACGATATACCATTTGAAGGAAATGTGCATGTGGCAACATTAAATACAGATATTGCAGTAATGCGCTATCTAAAAATTTTACTCGTTGTTAGATGTGTGGTGGGTGCTTAGTTTGACTCCAGCTGTATCACTTGTCTGGCTATCACTGCAACTCTTGCGGTGTAGTTTAGTGTGTGTAAGTTGTGTTCAAATGGCTTTGTGACAGCATCATATCGCCTTTTATGATGCCGCGCTGTTAATCACTTTGCTCCCAACAGCGAATGGCAAGTCAAGTAATATCACTATATAAATTTTGCGCTCTAAGGGTGGGTTTATCAATGTGAGGACAAATAAATTAACTTGCAGATAAAATTTTATTTGTAAGATAATTACAATGAAACGTTTATTAAGTGTTAAATAGAAGTTATCTGGAAGGTAAAGCATTGTAGTGGCCAAATTTTATCTGCCAGTTAGCAATATCTGTCAGTTACTTACCTAACACTTTTATCATCACATTGATAAACCCACCCTTAATCATATATATTTACCAAAAGAATAAAATTAAGTAGATATAGATAGAATTCAATCTTTGTGGTATCGTTTATACTAGTTCTTCAACTCTCTAATAATATATTCTAAACATATATTCGCGTATTTCATGTGAATTTAGTGATGAAAATTATTAGTATGCAACATAACATTTGTGGTAAATATGCCATTGCCCCAAACAATACATCTTTTCCATGAATCCTATTTAAGATTTTATTGCAAACATTTACCTAAAAAAACGTTATATTAGGGGCTGGACTTCAGAAGCATATGAATGAAACAGGGTTTCTCGTACAACTAAATGAACTGTCGTATTATTGAGGATATTTAATATAGAACCTAATTGATAGGTACTCCCGGAAGAATTGTGACCATAACCTATTCTTCTAGTTGCACGGTACGCCTTTGCATTGACCAATCAACGTGCGCATTTCTTGGAGTAAAGGAATCTGTATCACAAAGACGCTGGTCCAGCTTTCGAAATACATTTTGCTTTGATACCTCCGGTTTGGAAAGCGTGTTCAATATAACAGGCATGCATTTCTATAACAAAAGCTCTCTGTCATATTCATTGAACGCAAAGTCCAGTACTAGCAAACAAGATAATAAATATGGAAATACAAGGAAGCATACATTCCACAAAAAGAAATATATAAATGTTAAAATTTGAAAGTAGAAACATTTGCCTGGAACAACATTAGGTCACCTACTGGTTGCTAGTAATTGTTTTACAATATTGACAGATGTGCTTTTCGTCAATGTAAATTTATGAACTACTATTAAAAAGAAAATTGGGAAACCAATTAGCAACCTTAACGAAATGGTAATAATAATAATTCTTCATTATTCTAAATTAATACTGACTGAAAGTTCGCCTGTCGGAATATTTTGCAGAGTACGATGAATGGCAGATTTTGTATGAACATTTTTGACTCCATATTTAATGAAGAACATCGCTACATTTAGTGCTAATTTGTGCATAACTTGTACGGGTGACAAGGAATAGATCGTGACGTCAACTATCACTTGCCGCGTTACACAATAAGTGACTCTACCATTAGGCCAGAAATTATTTCAACTTCAAAGATAGGCAATATAGGCGACATTATAGAGGGTATCTCACGACGACTGTCGATCAAAATAATATAGGGTACTAATAATCTTTGCGATTTAAAATTTTGCGGGTAACAATTTCCTACTACGTGCTTTCACTTTAAAATAATTTTAGCATTATACTTCTTCCGTTTACGCCCGAAATGCGTGTAAAGTTCCTTGCTTCAAATAGAATTACCTAATTTTTGTTGTGATTCGAATTGGCCACTTCAACACTGACACTGTTACCTTGGCTAATAATTTTGCGTCCTAAACTAGTTGCTTATGAATTACTTCAAATTTTGTAAGAAGATTGACAGCTGCGGGCTATTACAAATCACCGTACTTCTGAAAAAATTACGCAGATAGAAATTTAAAATTTTAAATAATTATTTAGGAAACTGCGTTGAATTAAACGCAGTATTATAAGCTTTACAAAACTATACCAGATGCTTTATCCAGAAAATATCGCTATCTCATTATTTTCAAATACCAACTAATATTTTTATTGTTCTATTGCATAGTACGTTAAAAATTAGAGGGCCCCTGCAGTTAAATGTCGTAGCTTTAGAGTTATAGAAGCATAGTCTGTATAATGATAGCGGCATAAATACATACCCGATTTATGTCATATCAATTACCCTCTACTGTAGACTTTTCAAAATATTTACTGCAGTCACATATTTTATTTTATTAATATGGACAGTCAATGAACGTGGATTTACTCTACTCGTATAAAAGGTAGGTATGTTACAATATAATTCTAATGTATTTTATAAACGTTAAAATATTCTAGGCAACACATATTGCCAAAAGCACTTGTAGAAAATGTAGCACATTATACGGGGTTAGTCAAAAGTATGGAATAGGCGGTTTATTTCCGTAAATATGAAGTTTATAACAAAATGTCTTTAACAAAAGTTTTTTTACTAATTATTCTCCACGTCTTAGACTACTCGTGTTTTTTTTTTATGTCAACGTATTTCCATGGAAATGTATAAATTTTTTTTTAATGGCAACTAAGTGATTTTTTTGCTGATTTTTATTCCTCTTTTTTCTTGAAATGACTTGATATTTTTTCATATGCTTTAATAACAAAATTTCTGTATAAAATCATAGTTACCAATAAACGGCAAAATGTGATTTTAAATCAGATTCTCCAGTTTTTAATACTTCTTTTTATTCACGTGAGAATAATTCTACAAAAAATTATAGTGACCTCTGTTTTCTTAAAGTCATTTTCCATGTCATTGTGAAGTACCTTTCCATAAGTTAACAAGTTAATTTAATCTAAATAGTTTCATTTTAATTTGTAAACATGGTCAAACTGAGTGAAACTGAAAGAATTGATAATTATGGCATAATTAATGATGGTTGGTTATGGAGATCGACAACGTTCACACCAAGATGTTTGTCATTTATTTAATAACGTTCATCCGGAGAGAAATCCTATTGTACAATCCACAATGTCTAAATTGGTTAGAAAATTTAGAACAACTGGAAATGTAAAAGATATTCCAAGATCTGGACGTCCAAAATCAGCTACAAATCAACATCAAGCTCTTGATGTATTACTTAGTGTTATGGATAATCCAATTACGTCAACCACGCAACTTGCTTTGGATAATGATATTAGTCAATCGTCGGTAGTTCGAATATTAATAAAGAACAAATACAAACCCTATAAGATAAGGTGTATCCATGAGCTAAACGAAGAAAGCAGTTTTGTGCAATAATGATGGAAATGATCAATAATAATCCAAATTGTCTAAACCACATTTTATTTTCTGATCAAGCCACGTTTTGTCTACATGGGTTTGTAAACAGACATAACTGTCGCTACTGGTCCAGTCAAAATCCCCATTGGATGATGGAACACCATACACAGCATCCACAAAAACTTAATGTCTGAGCTGGTATTATCGGGCACCACATAATAGGTCTATACTTTATAGATGGAAATTTGACAGCAGATAGATACCTAAACCTATTGCGTGATCACATTGTACCTGACATTGCAGATTTATTTCCGGATGAAGATCGACAAGGAATGCCAAACCACAATGTTTGGTTTCAGCAAGACGGCGCTCCACCACATTATGGAGTTGATGATCGCCTGTTTTTAAATAATGTATTTCCAGGTCGTTGATTGGACGTCGGGGATCTATTGAATGGCCTGCTAGATCGCCCGATTTGAGACCCTTACATTTTTCCTCTGGGGTCATTTAAAAAATAAGATTTACAAAGAGAAACCACAAAATTTACAAGACCTCGAAGCCAGAATCAGGCATGAAATTGAAGAAATACCACCTAACTGGCTGCAAAATTCGTTGCGTAATTTTTGTGACAGATTAAGTTATTGTCAAGCTGCAGAGGGTCTTCCGTTTGAACATTTAATTTGAATTAAATATTATTTGAATGAATAAAGTATTATGAGTATTTTCTCTAAAATTTTATTATTAAAGCATATGAAAAAAATATGAAGTCATTTCAAGAAAAAAGGAGGAATAAAAATCAGCAAAAAAATCACTTGCCGTTAAAAATTAATACATTTCCATGGAAATACGTTGACATAAAAAAACCAGGAGTAGTCTAAGACATGGCGAATAATTAGTAAAAACTTTTGTTAAAAACATTTTGTTATAAAGTTCATATTTACAGAAATAAACGGCCTATTCCAAAGTTTTGACTAATCCTATATACAAAAACAAACCATACAAAGTTATTGTACATCGTTACCGCTATATCTTGAGAAATGATGTTGCCATGGGTTTTGTATACACGTTATAAGCTTTAGTTTAAATTTCCAGTACACTTACGTTCAGCATTTTGCTAGTATAGAAACAATGGCCGGCAATTTAGAAATTGGTTAAAGCGATATGTTCTTGCATAGTTATCCTTTAACTAAATTAAAATTTTATCCATATCTGTAGTAAAATTATTTATTACAAAAACTATTCACAAAGTATGTGCATAACACTGGTAATATATTTATATAACTGCATACAATAACTTAAAATGTTGTCAGTGAGGAAAAATGTTAGTGTTATCCTATAAAAAGCACCCAATATCGTTTTAACGACGTGATAAATCTTCACGCACCCAGCTCCGGCTTAAAGCAACGAAATGAACAAATTATCCCAACCGAAAGCAACTACCCGCCCGAGAATTCGATAAAATACTCAAAGAACTTACCGAGGCGGTATCTTCGTCTGTCCACCGCCGGATAT
>CM043015.1:99698240-99744005 GCA_023690525.1 Holotrichia oblita | reverse complement strand
TACATCTTAGAATTACATATAAACAATAAATCGATTAGTCTCTACGAAACTATATGTTTGCATTCAGACTAGAATATATATGGGTATGTATATATAAACTACATAATTAATATTTCTGATTTTGAACAATGTGTGAAAAATACATTAAACATTATGTGACGCAATGCGTACTCTCTTTGAGCTTTTACTGTATTCTGCAAACACTCAAAGTGTACTATCATATCGACGGCCTCAACATTCGCAGCAAGCACTTTTAATGGTCAAAACCAACATCAACGGAAGCGAAAATAAATAATTTGATGTTATAATATTGTCATTAGAGATATGCGATGTTTTCCGTGCCTTCAACTTATTTTTAGTTATTATTGCCTGACTCGTTTGTATCTTTGTGCTTGCTAGTTTTTTTTTACATAACTTAAAACAAATAGAGATATCGAGAGGTGGTTTTCAGTAAAATATGTAATTTAAATCCGCATACGAACCCATTAACGCACTAGTATCGTTCGATTTCATTTTTTTAAGAAATTATGTAACAAGTTACTCTTCCAGAAAGCGACCTCTAGTTTATCAATTTGAATCTAACGGATATAGCATATAAACGTTATTTAAAGTACACACAAATTCCCTTTCAAACGAGTCCAACATTATTCGATAGTTGCGCCAACAGTTACGCCTCATAGCGGTAAACTCTGGAGCTTGACAATAATTTCCAGAAATTTCTCCTGGCTACTTTAACTATCAAAATTTTTTCCCGTAGAACCTAGGACAAATACTTTCCGAGATACAGCCGCTTACCTCTCTTAGTAGCGCACCCTGTATGGCATTGAATATTTAATATAGGTGTTTTTTTTTAATTCTGTGTAATCTAACCAAGAAGCATTTGTTTTCTCGGACCAACCAAGTCGGACATCGATAAGAAACCTTATGCTATCTGCTCGTGACTATGTTGAAAGGAGAATTGAAGCAGAATTGAAAGATAAAAAATTGTGGTTGTGTTAAATGACTTGAAATTGATATTGACAAAGATTCAGATTCTCTTATACTAAGATAAATTTGTAAAGGTGTGCCGAAAGATCCATTAAGTTGTCACAAGGATTCCTTTAAATTTGCAAATATAACACCACTCAATGTGGAAAGGTCGTTTTCACAATTAAAAAATATTAATTCCGCACACTGTACGCATTTGACTGAAACAAGTGTGGAAACATATTTAATGATTCAAATATTTAACAGATGCCACCCAATTTGTGATTTCAGGGAAGCTTCTTAAAACAGTAAGTGTTTCAGCACGTAATATAATATATTTTTGTCATTATTTTATGTGTAAACATTCATACGTCCGTATTGCCTATGCTCACTCAGGAAAGTCACGAACATAAATCATGCGAGTACGTAAACATTACTGAGTGCTCGTCTTGATACAGCGGCTCGGCTCCTCCACGTTGTCCTCCGCAATGCACTGAAACCTGCTCCACTTTGCCGAGTCTATATATAATGCTTCTAAGTAATTCAGTTAATCATCAAACTAAAAGTAATGGATTTATACAATAACGAATCAAATAAAAAAATATATTAATCTTTCTTTTCATTGGGTATTTCTGTAATAACTGTAAAGTTCCCCTGGTGACCTTCCGCCTAAGAAGGCTCAGTTTCGGAATTAAATATGATGTAATTAGACATCTAACATTCAAGCCCTGTTTCAATTTTTAGTTGATATTAAATAACGTTTGTTACATCGTTCAAAAAATATAATTGAGACCTCTTAAAACAACTACTTATCCCAATAATATACAAGGTTCTAGATCATAGAGTCATAATAGTAAAGCATTATTGTTAAAAATATACTGTATGGAATAATCGACGCATAACTGCTCCAGATGTCAACTCTAAAAGTTATACTAAATCTAGTTGGTGATTATCCTCTTCAGAAATAAGTTGTTTCGGCAGTTAAGAATGTATTCGCCCCTAATAGATAAACCACTGCTAATTTAAACATTACACTGTTCATTTTAATTTGAATTTTAACTTTAATTTGAATAGACATTAGCTGTCACAAAAGGTTTTATGTTTCTTTCATATTCGAAGTTAATTAGACTAGATATCATAAGGTAGACAGAATATCTTGAACATCTTCTCCATCGTTTCTTTTAACATATTTAGCTTTCGGCATTATTATAAAGATTTAAAACTTTTAAACAAATAGTGTTCAATGGAACCACTACCCTGAGATTGAGAAAATGCAAAATTTAGAATGTTGACAAAATTTGAATAGAGTACTGAAATGAAATTAACTGACATAATTGGTCTACCCTCCAGCTTAAACTAAACTTGTGAAAAGTATAGATTGTGAATAATTGCCATCATCTTTGCTTTTAACGCCTCCACTAGTACAACCATGTTCATCTTCACCAGACATGTACATACTTATTCTTACTATACTTGTACCGCAATACTTCACCGTATCTTTTAAATTCTCGTTTGATGCGTCTTTTCTTTTTTTTCCTCGACCCTTTATTTTTGAGTGGGATTATGCTGATATATCATGGCCATGAGTTCCAATTGTAACTTGTAGGTCTAATAATTTTTAACTGATACTATAGAAATATCAGAAGAATTATGCCAGCCTAAAAGACGAACATGGTACAATTTAACAATATCTCCCAGAAAATCATATATTTGTTTCAAAAATTAAGTCGTAAATTTAAACATAACCTCTTGAAACAGGAAAATAGAGATAATACTGGCCTTTCAATAATTTTATTATTTAAAATTTTTTTGAATTTCGATCTTGACTTTTTCTTTAAATGCTTGGGGTACATGATATACTTTTGGGTTAAGCGTTGTACAATACCAATCTTGTTGTTTTAAGTAGACTGCCCTTTAGGTACAAAATAATTTGTTTTGGGATTTTGTAGGGACATCATGCATAACTTTTTTATTGGAAAAGACAGAAAGATTAGCAAAATGGTGCAGGTTTGAGAACTCAGTAAAATATATAAGAAATTAGTTCAAACTTTATCTCAATATGTTAAGTAACAAAAACGTATCTAGTAGCAAATAAAAGAAATTAGGAGGTTTCAGTTTCTTTGTACAAGTAAATTCTCGAACCTTTACTTTCTTATAAATTTAATTGCCTCTTTCTCTCTTTTCAAATACAAACGTTGACTATGTTGTTTCTATGAAATCCGGCCACAGACTAGATAAGCACAAATCGTTTTGTATAAAACTCGCAATCTACATTGCTGATGCAATCTACATTGCTTATGTACCAAAATGTGAACATAATACAAACAAATACGTTTGAGTAAACAGGCATGCTGGGTATCAAATTGCAAATTATATCAAATACAGTATCTAGTGTCTCTTTACATGATACAGGAATAAAAACTAAAACCCTTTAATAATTGGAATAATATTGTAGATACGCTATAATATAGTGGAAGCATTTGTTTCCCTTGCTTAATATTGATTCGCACTAACACGATATTTCAAAAGTCCATACGTGTGATATGACGGTAGCGTTAAAATATGATTGCATTTTTTAAACTAATGTATGAAATAAGTTATCCACCCAGTCCGTGAATATATCTTCCGAAATACATACCAATATATCTCGTTCTCCATCACTGATAAGGAGCAAATTACCCGGTCACTCTGAGATCACAATAAAACTGTGCGGCGCACACCGAGAGAGAGATTTTTGTTGACTCCTAAGCACGGCTGTCCCATCCTTTCGCACTTCTCCAATATATTCGAGGATATATGTTAAACATTTGAGGGAATTTACGTCCTTCCATCCAATTTGAAATCAAATCAGCATATATGCAGACTTCACTTGTCCCGGTATTGTATGTCTGATGCTTGTATAGGGGTTCGGCCACACGTCACAGGAAGCGCGTCTATGCCCGCGTGGCCGTAGTAGTCGGTTTCTCACATTTTCAGATAACACATTTCTATCTCGTTCGTTCTATACTTCCCCGCTATACCGTCCACATAAAAAAACTAGTGGCTCGGATATAAGAATATCGCCTTTCCGCATCTGGATTTTACGCCAGCCAGATTCATTCCAGCGGTCCCGGAGACTCAGTCGTCCCTTAGATAAGTGAGACATGAATCTACGCCGGCCGATGAGATTTCCAACGAGGGTCAGCACGGCCCCATAAATTATATATTTACCGGTCGAGTTCATCCCATCTAGTTCGTGTCGTTTAACTGTCAGAGGCCGGGAAGAGTGCAGAAATCGAAAACAATATCGCGGTCACTCGTGCCCGTTGTGCTCGCTGAATATAGTCGTGGTTCCAACTTTTCCGGAATAGCTTTATTACCATTGGTTCAATTCCTACAATCGCGTATGGGAAGAATTTACCATTTCGAAAAGTTAATATCTATTACAGCTTGAAAAGACTATCTAACATGATATGAAAATGTTATTTTTTCTATGAAGGAAAGATATACAATGGAGGCATGTACCCTAAGTACATCTATAAAAATATTGAAACCGTAGATTCTTGTGCATTTGAAAATACATTTACGTCCTTAATGAAGTACATAATTCATTCGTATCTCCTGAGCAAGAGTGTAAAACGGAAAATAAGTTTACTATTTCACTAAAGTCTATCTATATATTCCAGGATTTCATTCTTTCTTGAGAACTTCTTCAGGAGAAAATAATGTCAGTAAATTGAAGTGGAAAACCCCAACTGGATTGACCATGTCAACAATAAACAGATTATCAAAATTTAAAAATTCTAAATGTAAAAATGATAACAATTTAATGCTAACTTGATTACCGTTGATACGGTTAATTTAGATACGATTCTAACTTTACTTACTTCTGCTTTTTCTCCTAAAGAAGTTCTCAATAAAGAACGACAGGTTGAAATTTTAAACAAAGAGTTTTTGATTTGTTGGTGATTTTGTCTACTTTCTAATCTATGGTCAAAAAGGCAGGCACAGTATTTTCGATAAAAAACAAAATTTTCAAAAGAAAATTAAACAGCGCCTTTGAGTTTTTGTTGTTTAGTTTAGTAGACAACTAGCGGTCATCCTACGATTTCCTAAATAATTTCCTGATTTCTTTCCTGGCCACTTTTATGAGTGATGTTTTTCCCCGAAGTTACACTCTAAAACCGTTTCTGAAATATAGTCGAGCGCTATTCTTATTCGGCCAGTATCTACCTACATTGATTATATGTATATAGATATGCTAGAAAAAGAATCTTTAATGAAGAACATATTGGCCTGCATGATTCTATGGAGTTTGCAGCGACAATTGTTCGCAAATATAGCTAGAAAAATTTACTCTGCAACTGGAGATAGGATACACAGTACCATGGTGGTAGTATATTCATCCTTGAATCTCTCTGTAATGTACAGATGTATCAGTATTTTCTCATATTATATGGCGCATTTAAGTATAATGGGCGAATATTGAATTTATTTGACCAATATTCGGTCAGTTTCATTTTCACTTTCACTATATTGGCTAAACTTGAAAATTTAATATTTGATCATCACGATATCATAGCCAGTAGATGATTTCGTTTTCAAAAATAACATTAGCATTAATCGTGAAACTAAAGAAAATGACTATTAGTCGTACATTTTTGCAGTTTCAGTGAAACAATTGAATTGACAGGTTGCGCTAATTACGCATTGAAATCAAAGGAACGGTGGTTCATCAGGGTAGGTATGTCATTTACAAGTATTTTATCTTCTTAAATATGACCTTTAAATACTGAATTAGTTTTGTTGATAATTTGATGGTGTCATGTATTCTAATAGAAATATCTATTTATGGGGCATTCTCTGAAGGATCTGGAAGATAGTTTATATATGGCTGTATGTGTTAATATACTAGTTGAACACATACATATATTTCAACAAGTATTGGGTGTGTTTCATTGCCTGCAGATAATACAAATATTACTTAGTAAGTCTACTCCTCTTATGTTGAAGAAAAACAAGGGAATAAAATCCTTAATATTAACTTGGCACAAAACACATATTTTACCAATAATGTAAATAATATTGAAGTAATAATTTTATTCAAAATGAAGCAATATTATAAAGAGTAGACATAGAAATATTTCACCACTAACTAATATTGGGCCAAAAGTTTTATACATGATGGACCTACTCGTATATTGCAACATGTTGACGGAAAAATATATCCGCAATATATCTTTCATTCTTTAGCCAATATTGGCCTAATCAATTTATTTTATGTGGGATACTAGTAATAGGCTCTGCAGAATGATCTATTTAGGTCAAATTATTCTGAACATAGACTCTAAGAAAGTTATAATATCCTTTTACTTAGTAAATTACTCTTCAGTGTTAGATTATATTCTTCGACAAGTCTCTGTGTTATGTGGAACATCATGTGGTTAGCTTGATCAAAATTTACTGCAAGACTATGCGTGTCTGTGGTTATAATATGATTCGCTTGAACTACTGTAATAAAACCATCCTAGAGATGCATTGAAAATTTATCAGCAAAAATGGTAAGCTTAATATCGTCCAGTAGTAATGCTAAACGGTGTGCGTATAGATTATCTAAATCTCCTAAGGCTTCGCTTAGAAAATTGATGATTAATCTGCAATCCAGCAGTTATAAAGCTTTTCAAGCAACTTATCACGTTGCACCTAATCAAGATCCTAATCAGTAACAGGAAAAAGATAATCCTTAAGGAATTAAAGGTAAATTTAGCCCAAAACCAAAAATTTATTTCGGGTTAGTGTAGTAAATTTGCTACCATCATCAAGAGGTGTTGCGCATATTGTTTTTTTCTTCTAATGGGCAACAAATGTTAAAATCCAACCATTGCCATCTGGCAAACTAATACAACAACTGAATTGTGCCTATCTAGAGCTCCTAGTAGGGCGTGGACAACTTTATTGTTACATTCTTGTGATTTCAAGATTAAAAATTTTTATCTGCATCCTCAATATGCAGATATCCCGCTTTTTCACTATGATTATAATGAACAACGTATGAAGAATGTAAATACCTTATGTACTGATTTGGAATGAAAGTGGTCGTCTGCATATACTGCTCCAATATTGTGGGGTTCCAGCTTTAGACCATCTCTATATGTCCTTTCAGCTTCAAAAACTTATTTTCTATATTTCTATAAACGTATACCTAACTATTTTCTATAAACGTAAGTTGGATAGTAGTCTGCTAAGTGTAATTCACAGTGTCTTTTATAAATCATTTAGAAAATTATGCAACTAATGGTATGCTTTTTATTATAAAACAACTTTCTGTATCATAATTCCAAGAAAAATATTAAATTTACACTTACATAAAGCCGGTAAACACGCACACTTTCGTTTTTTACACATCATTACAGTTCAGAACTTTCCCGATTCTAGAGAAATTTATGTGGTCCTGCAGGGTCTTTGTCACTTTATAGATTTGAGGCTAATGTAGCGGAAACTTTTACATGAAATACTCGAATGCCTTAGTTCTACAAAGTAATTGTTGCGGCGATAGGATGAATTTAAATTCACAATGGCTTGCGCTGTTGAAGATATTACAGAAAAAAAAAAAATGCGAATGGTTTTTATAGTAAGGAGACCGGGGCTGGTTGGTACAATTTTTACATTTGATTTTTTTGTCATTAACCTAAACGACTAATTTAAAATTATTCGTCGGTTATGGGTAGGTGCTATATTTGGCTTATTGTTTATTACCATTATGAGAATATTGTAACTAATACTAACAAACAAAATGGCGAAGTATCGTCCTATGTCTTCTGTACCAACTAGCCCCATATAGAGGACAGGTTCGTACACCCTATGGGGCAGATTAGTAGAGGTTTGTCATTATTAAGAATAAGGGTGATAGACATTAAATCTTAGGCATTTATTCACAAAAAACAAAATATAAATTCAAGTTTACAAAAAAAAGCATCAAAAAAGCTCGAAAAGAAAAAGAATTAGTTTGATTCATTTAAATTGCAATTGTGGCATACGTAAAAAGGACCAGCATCACAACATTTTTCAGAGCTGACAACTTCTGCACTGTATCCACTTCTCACCTGGCGAACTCTTTGAATATGGTTCGACGCACACTAAACATAAGGATTCTTCATCTTCACCACTAGGATAAGAATTACGAGCCTTTCAAACCTTTAGTTTCTTATGTTTTTTAGTTTTATCCCTATTAGGTTTTGTGGCGCCTAGAATATTTTTTTTTAACTGATTCTACCTTCTTATTCTTTTTCACTATATTCGCGATTTTTTCTTTTTCGAGTTGATCTTTTACGGGTGTGTCAGTCAGAATAGCGAACTTTCTTTTACGCTTGGAAATTTTGTCTTTTCTTGGGGCTGCTTTGGGAAGCGGCTTTAATATTTCGACAGGTGTTAATTGATTTTTGCTGCAACTTGGTTCATTTACGATTTCGTCAGTTGGTGTAACTTGGTGAGTATAAAATCTAGTGCACGGAATTGCTAGGTTTGACTCATCTAGACGCTGAACAGATACCAATTCGTTATCAACAGAAGAATCAGTAGCTTGAAGCATGATATCAGGTGGTGTAAGACCCCGTTGTGATATTCGCTTATACGGACGCATGATAGACCTTCAAAAGAAAATAAAAACTTGGATCAAAATGTAGGAATATGTATTTTTCTAGCATCTGGGTTGGTAGGTACAGTACGAACCAACCCCGCCAGAAATGTACTAACCAGCCCCATCGCCTTTTTTGTTTAAAAAAAATGCATATCTCAGTAACCCGCTCATTAATTTTCAATTACGTTACACGTGAATAAAGCTAAATTCTTGTGTAATAAGTATACACCAGAATAAAAATTAAAAACTTGCCTATAACCATGTTATAAAATGTTATGTGGGAACAAACAAATTTACTTACGGGTAACAAAATGACAAATCACTAAATAACTCTTAAACCACGTTGCGTAACGTCTTGAAACTTTATTCAGACTTACTTGGTTACGTAACAAATACACTTATTGAGTCATGCCAACATACGTTGCTTAGAACCTGCGCACTGCCGTCTGCACAAACCTGCCCCTGTAACGAACCAGCCCCGGTCTCCCTATTCATTTTCATTTTATAAAATTTAACCGTAAAAGCCACTTTTTACTTTGAATATATCGTACGTATATCTACCTAAAAGCTTGTATACAGGTGAAAGCAAACTGCCTAGGCATTTTTCTAGCATTAAATACAGTAATAATCTTACCAAGGAATCGATTATAATGTGCAGATGTCTTTCAGAGAAATCGAAAATACTGTACTGAATGTTAGTCGTGTTTGAGTTATAGATTCTAATTTTTTCTGGATTGGCAACTGACCATAAGATTTTATTGTGCATTACACACGCATACGTAATAATGTAGACGTGATGCTAATCCTTATTCACTAAGGGAAATTCTTCTTGTTTAACAACGCAGTTGTCATTTAATAAGCTCTAGCAGATAACTTAACATTTTGAATATTATGTTGATTTGGGTTATAAAATTCTTCACATTATCAGCAACACAGTATATTGCTACTTTATTTTTTTATGTTGTAGCCGTCATAAGCTGTATTGCTCTAGATGTGTAATTAGGTGTGACTTCCCTGCAAGTGATAAAGCGCTTATAATCGGGACATATACTATTTTTTCTTATTTAATAACTTTAGTCTTATCTGTACAACTATTTACATACATTACTTGTTATTTAATTATACACACAGAAAAGTGTTTACTAAGAGCAAGTAAGACTTACTTAATTTAAGTAGTTCTCATTCTCCTATATAAGCAAGAAAGTATTGTTTTCTGTGAAATATTTCATTTTCTTGGAAATCCGAAGATATATTTTCTTGAACCAAATAACTCTCCATTCACTCGGACCGCGTCAATATAGGTACTACTTATGCACTATGCGGTGCATTATAACTAAAAGTTTAAAATCAGGAAATTTTTTGCTTGACCTTAGAGATTTTTTAAGAAAAACACTACCTACTGTTGCGAAGAAAAGTCATCGTCTTGTGTCAAATAAGAATTCTTGTTCCAAGAAAGAACTTACTTCTCTGAAGAAAATGAATGTAGTTGTAGTTGTAGAATGATGTTTCTCCGTGTAGCAGTATTAGTATGCGTCGGCGGTATTGCAAGTATTACTGTTCTTGATATACTTCTTTTTTTCTACATTAACAAACTTGACGTAAATCACGTTAACAATCTATCAAAAATATGCCCTGCAACACCCCGCAAACAAAGTAAATGATGAGAAATAGTACTTTATATTTGTGTTTATACATCTGAGTAAAGGAGGTGTCTTTAAAAACTTTGTATGAGTATAAGACCCGACTGTATTCCAACAGCGTCAGAAACCACTGTCATAAATCATATTGTTGTCCTTATTGCCACCAGTCAACTAAATCTACCACTGCAGATATTTTTTGTATTGGTTTGTCTGTGATAGATGCAGCTACAGCAATTCTCTAAGGTGTGTCGCTTATGTGAATAGCGCTGCAACTCCTGCAGTGTATTTTTGTGTAAGTAAATGCGTATTATTAATACTACTACATATTACTATAAAAGTTGCATACGTATATATTATGTACAATATTTTTTCCCTAATATATTTACTTGTCGTTCTTAAATACTATTATGTATCCTTTGGGAAATAGACATATTTTCTGCAATGAGCTGTGTAATTGTCGTTGATTGGAGTGTCCAACCATGATATATAGAGAACACTAAACACTTCAACCCACTAAACACCAACAAGTTTTAATTAAACACCAACGCGTTTCGACAGCAACGGTGTCATTATCAAGATGACAATAAAACTAAATTAAAATAAAACCTACAAATATCAGGTAAACTAAATATTATACACAGTCAATCCGATACACATCATTAATTTCCCATTTACGAAAACAATGACGAATGCGGGATAGGACCGTTGCCACAGTTCATAACATTTAGGTTATCTGTTATTTGTAGGTTTTATTTTAATTCAGTTTTATTATCGCCTTGAGAATGTCAGCGTTGCTGTCGAAACGAGTCGGTGTTTAGTTAAAACTAGTTGGTGTTTAGTGGGTTGAAGTGTTCAGTGTTCTACTTCTGCACCAAGAGATCCAGTGAAGAACTTCATGATAAATAGACTTGACAAAGAAGAGCAAGTTTCAGTGCAGTGCGGAGAACAAAGTGGAAGAACCGAGCAGCGGTATCAAGGCGAGCGTTCAGTAATGTTTCCAGAGAGCATAGGCAATACGGACGAATGAATGTTTACACATAAAATAATAAAAAATGTATTACATAACGTGGGGAAACACTTATTGTTTGATGAAAGCTCCCATAAAATCACAAACTGGGTAGCAACTATTAAATATTTGAATCATTAAATATGTTCCTACACGTGTTTCAGTCAAATGAGTACGGCGTGCAAAATAAATATTTTTTAATGATGAAAACAACCGTTCCACATCGAGTGATGTTATAGTTGCAAATTTAAAGTAATGCTTGTGACAACTTGATGACAACTTTTGACGCACCTTCACAAATTTGTCTTAGCATGAGAAAATCTGAATCATTGTTAGTAACACTTACAAATAATACATAAGTACAATTTCTTATCTTTCAATTCTGCTTTAATTCCTCTTTCAACATAGTTATGAGCAGATGGCATAACGTTTCTTATCGATGTCCGGCTTGGTAATGTATAATCCAAAAATAGGTCCTCCAGAAGGAAACAAATGCTTCTTGGTCTAGTAAGGTGAACTGTAGATTACATAGAATGAAACAAACATCTATATCAAACGTTAATTTTTCGCTATATCGTTTGTCACGGATTGCAGAAGAGTGTTTTATACTTTTTAGGTGGCGTTCATAATTTCAACTGCTGGTACACGTCAAATAGTTGTCGCACCTTACCACCTTACACATTTAATTTTATCACCTTCGTATTCTAAATCCGGCATACTCGCTATTATGTGTTCTAGTTTCTTCAAAATACTCCGTTTCCGAAACGTACCTAACTGCGACATATCCTTATTATGGGTGTACTGATAAGCTCTGAAAACGACAAGTGGTATAATACTGAATAAGAGTGCTTCGATACGGACGCTCGAATTTCCTTGTCACGCAGTTCGTTCCTCCACGTTGTTCTCCGCACTGCACTGATTGATAAATATCTAATGATAAAAAACAACTTTTTAAGAAATTGCATATATCAATATCAAACTGCCCATGATTTCTTGAATTACGTGTACAACTACTAACAACTGGGAACATGAAAGCTATTTAAATTAACTTTTGAAACATAAAGACATCAAACAATATTCACTATATATCTCGCATAGAATACAATATGTTGATTATCTATCAATCCATGTAATGTATAACTTATCAAGCGCTTTTGTTTTAGTTTTAAACAAATAGGTTTCATTATCGTAAAATTCTCCAAAACTTACTGAAATCCGTCTGTTCCAGAAATTAATAATGTAATACATAATATCAGGTATAACCCTACTAATTCTAAATAGTAATAAATTTTGATACCGGACACAATGGTTGTACGGTATTTGGCACAACAACAATATAAGCATACCGCCACAATACAATATTCTAGTTATCAATAGTGTGGTATGTGCATAAACCATGAAGAAATACCTCATTATTGTTTGACATATTGGCGTCTACGTAATGTCTAGTACAGTGCAATCATTACAGGGACTATTAGTCGAAGTTGCGCACAATACACTGAAAGCCGAAGTTCGATATATGTATGTATGTATGTACTACAAAAGAGGACTGTATAGGTAAATTAATTACGCAAAATTCCGGGCAGAATTTCAAGACAATTATATAGTTTTCAATCTGTTTAACGATTATGATTCACATCACACTTCATTGTTAATATACTATATGCGATAAAAGGTAACATAGCCATGTAAAGAGAAGCAATTGTCTCGAAATAATAATCGTTTGCTAAATGTGCAAATAGATTGTATGCGTAATTGGAATATTTCCTATTTTATGTGTATAGGTGTGGCATTTTAACTGTTATAGAACAATTTATAATAGTTACATAATTATACTGTATCCTCCAAAAAGTGTAACAAATATTTTGAAATTACACCTTGAATACATTTTCGAACTAAGTATAAATTGAAAAATATGAACCTGTGTTTATTATTAGGAAAGCATCTCTACCTAGGAAGGAGTTCTGCACACTATACGTATACAGATCATTTAGAGGGACTAAGGCCAGCTAGAAAAGAGATAGAATTAGAGTGGGGCGGTTGTATAGCATATACGGAATTAACGCAAGCGTGCTATTCCCCTTCCTCGCTGCGATCAGTTTCGATCCTTTTAGTAGCAGTACTTAGGCTAGTGTGGGAACTAGATTGCTCATGTATGCGTATGCCCTTGCTATCGCAGTGGGCAAGGGAGAATAGCAGGCCTTAGTCTCTCTAAATGATCTGTATATGTACACATGCTTTTCCTCCAAATGTACGGGCAAGTAACCGACGCGACCACGTGATCTATCATCATTTGTTCTTCTATTATTTTTTATTTTAATAAGCAACATGAAATATTGAAGTTAATAACAGTGGTCAACATGATTTTTATTGCACGAATAGCAATGAACTCCTTTACGCACGTTTCCTAATTATTTTAATTTTTTTAGGTATCTTCAAATGTTTTTTCATAAATTTGTACATTGTCAAATAAAACCTTGTAGAGAGGTACTTTAAATCGTATCTTTGCTACTGTTGAGCGGGTCCAGACATGTATGTATAGAGACGTACAAATGTGGTTTATCAAGTTGCGCTACACTCATCAGAATGATGCCAGTTGTGGGATAATAGTGAACCAGTAAACACGTCGTTGTGAGTGCTTTGTGTTTCTGAATTATTGTATATTACATATTTACAAATTAATTTTTTAAATTAGTCGTTAGCTATAAAATGCATAGAGTTTGTTTAAATTATCATAACAACTTTCGCTATATATGTATGTATGTGATGAATTAGTGAAAAAATGTTGTAAACTCCATTTTGGGTGTGAAGTGGTGAACCAAATAAGGCTTTGGGCTCTATGTATCTGTACCCCAAGCTTCTTACTACACGCTTCTCTATGATTTAGAGGGAATACCCGAGAGATTACGTCAAAATAAAAAGTACAGTGCTGTTGTTTATCTTGCAATGTGCAATGACACCAGTTCTATACTGCGAAGAATTTTCCACACCAGCACATCCAGAAGATATGATATTAGATGAAGGGAACTTAAATTCTGATGGAAATGGGGATAAAAAGAGATATTTTGGTGACACAACTTTTGATCCTGAATTTTCAAAACTTTTCATCTGAGTTTCAGTTGTTTACTAATGAAGATCTTAAAGATCTTATACGAGATTTAACGCTACCCAAAAACAGTCTAAAATGCTCTATTCCCAACTATATGGGTGGAATCTTCTTCAAAGGAACACAAAGGTATTTATTTATCGTAAGATTTGTAATGATATTTCTCCTCTAATGGAGGCATTTGGCATTGACCATACTAACACAATAGGGTTTATTCATTGATTATTTCAAAATTAGTTTAAAGGCTGCGCTTCTGCAAAACAACAATAAGTTCCTCTCAAAAGTTGTGGCGTATCCTACTGCTATGACAGCTTCAATGTATGTATGTTGTGTACGAATAATAATTGTGATAATTTGAAGTTTAGAGCACTTATTCTTGGTCCGCAGTTTGGCTATACAACGTTTTGTTGTTTCTCATGTGAATTTGATAGTAGGGTAAAAAAAGCATTGCGTTAGAAAAGAATGGCCTAACGTGAATTATTCCTTCTTGAAAGTATGATGCACTATATGATCCTAAAAGGGTACATCTATCACCGTTAGACATAAAAGTAGGATTAATGAAGACTTTCGTCAAAAACATAGACAACGCTCTTGGTTTCATCTACTTCAAATAGAAGTTTCCTACAATAGGAGATGCTAAAAGAAGATTTATTAGAAATATAATATAGCAACGAGAGAATGTTAATGGGTTCACAAATACCATCACTAATGCACGAAGTTTGAGGAACTGTTGAATGCAATGTAGAACACAGCTTGGCAAAACGGCAGCAACATAGCTACTGTGGTATTGGCAAGGATCTTTTTACGATTTTTATCAAATGCCCTTAAAAGTGCATTTCCTGCATTTGCGTTTAAATTTTTTTCCGAAAAACTTGGCGTAGTAAACGATGAGCACAGGATACGCTTTCATAAATAATAAAATAACTGATTTATCTCTTTCATAAAATACGATGATATAATTTACACCAACTCCAAACCGAATTGTAACACCCCAATTGTTAAAATCTTTGAATCGAACATTTTATAAAATGAATTACATCGTCCCGAACCTTCAATCTCACTTATTAAAATCAGTTGCCAAATTCCAAAAACTGGGACACAACCTGTTTCTCCCATATACATAGTCTTACAAAGATATCGTAGTAGATAATAATCAAGTCTCCCGCAGAACTACTGAACATTCTTGTCTCAGCCACAAACCCACCCAATCAACACCTCTTGTGCAACTGACACCTAATGTTGGGGCAATTCATTAATTGGTTTTTCTCTGTGCTAGGATTTATTAGGTTGTAGATGGATGGTATACTAGTGTTTCTTTTAATAAAGTGAGTCCTGAGCTCACAAACACTGGTACTGTTTTATTAGCTACTCACATGTTAATACTATTCCGATAACAATTGAACATCCGAAGCTGAAATGCGAGAACAATCGATAAAGACATAATTCACGAATTTGAAGTTAATTGAGCCTAAATACACATCGTTGAGCTTTACCACCAATAATTTTCCATCAGACAGCTTTATTCAAGCAGTGATTTAGGAGCTTATGTTCGACATTATTTTCGAATTAAAAACTGATTATCAAACTCTTCCTATTATTTCGTTTAGGAGAGTATATTTTTCGGGGGACGTATGTACGTGCATATCGGAATTTCCCCTATTAATATCTGCCAGAATTTTAATCCGTTAAAGCGGATTTTAATTGTAGACACAACGCATATAGCGGAATAACGTTGATGCGCTGGTATATGGTATTCGTTTGCCGAACTCGAATCAATAATTTACATTTAATAGACCTTTGTTCTTTCTATTAAACGTTAAACAATAACACTATATTATTACTGCCATCTCATTGAAGTAGTGTTGGATCATGAAATTCCATCAGTAGATGGATATAGATGTGAAATTTGTATATTTTATTTGCATAGTTTATTTCTTTTGCCCAGAATTTAGATATTTCAAATTAGAGTTATAATAAAAGTGCATTTACGAAACATATTTTAATTACAAATTAATAAATCGGAGAAATTTAGTCTCCTAAAAAATGTATTTTACAAAATAAGCAATATGTTAATATCAATAAAATACTAGTCTTCACTAGAAACATTTCCAGAAACTTGCACTTACAACAAGATTAGTATACATTCCACCAACCGCGGAATACACTATGGTATTACGTCAATAATGGAGTGTGTTACAAACATGCGACGCTATCGCAGCAAGGCTCAATGCCCACGTTTGCTGAAAAGGCGGAAGCGTTCTAGCCGAGCCTGTACCTTCCTTCGATATTCCACGCTCGCTATACTCGCTGAATACTTTTCAGTGATCGGTAATAATAATAATAATAATAGTCTTTTATTTTAGTGATAACATAAACTACAAATTCCATAATATAACAACTGAAAATGAGGCAAAGTTCAGATTGCTACAACTTGTAGTATCTGTTTGTTCACTTAACCCCACACCTAACCTAGCATCCTAACATACATATGCCGCGCGATATCTCAAAAAGACAAATCTTGCTGAGGTAGCACTACTGATTCCCTATTGCGGACGTAGCATGTACACACCCTGAAAAAGTAGAAAATGCCAATTCTGGCAACGCGATCCCTCCACCGGTCCGATAGTGACCGCAGACCTTGGTCTCGTTGACTCGTTGAGTCGTATGTTCATATGATAATTATACGCCAAACATTATGTTTGTATCTCCTTACATTTGAAATATACGTCTATGCCATGCGCCAGTAAATTCAACCGTATGCATAATACATATTAAGTCGCACAAACTGATAAGGACACTTACTGAATTATATACCAAAAAATACTACTTGAAGCACAACCCTCCTATTGAATCTCTATTGAATTAAGTTGTTGCAATCGTTTGTGTACTTAAAAGTATTGTTTGTATATGTAAAACAAAATTAATTATATATACATATGCATATACGTAACAAGAGTGATGTTAGCTGTGTTGAAATTTTCATTTTATCGTTTTTGAAACGTGTACTATGTGAAAGTTGCTTTTAAATTTCATAAAGCTGGTACATACCATTTCACTACATTTTCCAAGTTCGTAACTTCAGTATTTCTATTATTAAAGTTCTTTCATCCGGATCGGGATTTGCATGTTTGCGTGGAGAGTTATTATTTTGCGACGAAGTATGTGCATCGAATGGAAAATGTAGATGCAAAATAATAATGCGAACTACCAACTTAAAGGATTTATTGAACCGTAAATATACCTGACAATAAGAATGCAATTACTATTGGAATTCGTCGTCGCAATCATCCAAAGAACGAAGACAAATAGTCCTATAATCCATTGAAATTGCAGTTTCGTAATCTAGTCTAAACAGGTATCTCTTCGATTTTATCTCCGTTCAGTCGTGTAATTTAAAATAGGCAATATTTGATATTAGATGGTATGTGTATTGCTCCCTTTTTATCAAGCCGGCTCGCACAAGTACTTATCATAAAGTAGAATGTCTGTCGCATTAGAACGAGTGTCCTGTTATCGATAGAATAAATCAGCTACGCTGTAGAATTTAATTTAAAGTCACGATATCATTTTCTAAACGATTGGAATTGTTATCTAAATTTCATCAGTGTGTAGTACACAAAAGGACGACAAAGGAATAAAGGTTCCTAGGTAGGAAGGAACGTAAGTACTTAACATTGCATTCGATACCATCTGCTCAACGCAAATATGTGTACGTCAAGAGATGCGCAAACACTAAAACGGCCAGAAATTGACATTGACAGTCTCAATATCCGTGCCTTCGGGAATTTTTGCGATGAAGAAATCAATATCGTGTCTAGTTTGTTATCATAAAAAGAATCTGACGTGCTCTGACTCTACCGTATTCCTTTATAAATTTACGAAGCTATAAGACGATATTGTCCTTTGCGTGAGTAAATATATTTTTAAAAATCCATATCCTGAAAATAAGAATAGAGTAACTTCTTTTCGCAAAGTTACATTGCAGTACCCAGAATTACTTCATATATTTATGTTGAAATGTTAACTGTATGTATTATTACATTCTTCGTGAACGTAACGTCAGCATTAAATACGTTTCATTTAAACTCTGGTGACGTGATTCCTTAATATTGTAACAAATGTAGAGTGTATGTTTCAATTACGTTACTGTCCCTATAAGAATTCTAACAATTGCTGTATTTAATTAATGTTGGTGACACCTTGTCCTCTTGAGATATTTTCATATATTGTCGGATTCTTTTGATTCCAATTTTCATTAGTAGAACTTCTTCAGTCAGACTTCAATCCTCGACAAATAAGCTGACCGTTTGGATCAGTTTAATGTTTAAATTTCAAGTTTAAGTTAATAATACATCAAGGAATTTAGTATATCTTGTAGTTATCAACGGACAGCCAAGCGGCGTTGAAGGCTGTGCGTGCCTACACATACGAGCCCAGTCTGTTGCACAAATGTATATGCAATTTAAGGCAATTCGGACGCAATAACTACGTAACTCTTCAGTGGGTCTCAAGCCATCAAGAGATCGAAGGGAACGCAAAGACAGACAAGCTTGCCAAAGAAACCGCGAAAATGCCTTTTATTCTTATCCCTGTTGCGGGCTGCAAAAGAGACACCTAAAACAAGTAGGTAACAAATTGGAGGTCAACAAAAAGGCCTCCCACTGGCAGAATACCGCAGGACAAAAGCAGGCGAAGGCACTGTTATCAGGATCGCCTAAGACAACACAGTCGTTGCTATCTTTCAGCAAAGGGGACCTTAGACTGCTGGCAGGATTTCTGACTTCTGGCCCTGAAGTACCACCTACATAGACTCGGAAAGATCTGCCGTCTATGTGAGGAAGATCTAGAGACGGCAGAACACATTCTGTCTAATTTTGTTGCTGCCAGTCATACCCGACAATCCCGACATCTGGCACGGAAATTCCAGACTAATTCTAAGGTTCATCAAAAGCTTCCAACTAGTTTAACAACTAGAAGGGCAATGTTAGAATAGATCCTTGCAGGTCGCGGTGACTAAAGACAGCAGTGCCGCTGCCCACAAATTTAATCTAATCTAATCTAATATCTTGTAGTTTTTTTTAACTATCTCAAACGACTCGCTTTTATTTTAATGTATGTATCTATCTATGTATATATGTATCTGATTATATTTTGTAAACAGTGCATTGTCCACGATCTCATGATCATGCTTTTGAGAGTTACTACGGTTGAGCCTGCCTACTGTGTTTACAACATTTTTGGGATATATTTTAGACAAATAGCAGAATTTATTGTAAATATTTAAAACGTACATAATTTTTATTAAACGTTGAGTTTGCAGGCTCTGTGTTTTTTTTTATTTTATGATAATGAGAGCTGTGGTTGTAAATAAAAGTTGTGTTATAGATTAGATACTTTACTACGATTGTCAAATTGCTTGCTAAAATATCGACGTTAGAGTATCTCGTTCCCAAGTAGCTACATAAAAGTATTTTGTTTAGGAATAGGTGGCGCCAACAACTTTCTGACATATTTAACCCGCTCCCATCTCTGCGAGCAAGGTGGTGTACGTCCATATGACAGCAACATCTTGTTTAGAATAGGTAACAAACTACAGTGGTTGAAATTAACATTTGGGTGATTTTGGTTTTGTATATCTGGGAGTTTCTCATTTTTAGGTAGGAGCAAGGTAATCTGGATTAAGGCGCCACAGTATGTATAACATGATTTTAGTAGGTATTGGAACTTCGTTGTTCTTACAGAAGTGTATTCACTAAGATTCGTAAAGCTAATCTATCTATAGCATGTTAGGAGACATGTACTGGGCTAGTAATGCAATTAAGCACAAATGTCTTTAATGGCCTTTATAGTTTATAGTTAAATTATGCTATCAGTTTGGTTCGACAGGCATGTAGTTAACATTTCATTTATTCTGTGTACAAGTATTAACAAATTTTTATGTTTATCGCCTTGGTCGCCACATAAAAGAGACTGCATAAATATTCAATGTCGAATAATACAGCGATTCATGAATTTGTGCTTTATTCCTAATTCCAATTGAATATTACAAAATGAATTATTCACTCTATTTTGGATTTACAATAAAACATTTAACTTAGTAGTACAATTATGACTGGCACAACACTTGACAAACTCTGTTACGCAAATTCGCAGCAACACCGCACAAAATAAATAACAGGCAAAATCAGTGCAAGTTAACTTTGTTGTTAATATTTCGTATTATTGAACTATGGAAGTGCAGGAATTGCAACAGTGGGCTAAATAAAAAAATTAAAGTCCGCATAATTTCAAAAAATTTTCTTGTGTCTGCCTCACTAATGAAAGCAGAGGATGGACAATAAAATTGTCGAATCGCACGAACAATCTGCAACAGGGTGACAAAACGCAACGCCGCTGGCAATGCAAATATATTCTCGTACGTTCCGAAAACTGCTGCTTAAGAGGGTCGTCTACCAGCTGATTATTTTACAGCGGTGCCATATCTAAATAACTCTATAAATTGTTTGCTCGATTTTATTTTAATATAATTTGAAAATTGAAATACACATATTTCTACAAATGTTTTACATCTACATATACAATTTTGTCTATTAATATGCGATATTGACTTCACAATGTCTTTTCCCGTTTACCTTGATAGGGGAATAGAGATTACTCAATTAAATTTTAGACTTAATTACTGAAATTTGTTATGAGCATTCAAAATACATCTACACATGTGTGTATGAAGCCCAATTTTAAAATACTTTTTCAGTAAATTATAAAAACATTATATTATGAAAAATTTAACTGTGGCAACATCGCAAACTGTCAAATGGTAGTCGGGCCTTTTGAGGTGGATTCCCGCTCGTGTGCCAAAGGTCGACGCCTCATGAAATATGTACACGTCGCAGACTGTCACACTTATGCGCACATTTTGCTGTCTTTATTATATAGGTTATAGACCATTCGTAGCACTGCGTAAGGACTATATGCTAAAGTCAGATAAATTATTAATTGTGTTTATCTTTTGTTGTATATATATTGTTTCGTCTTTAAAAACGGATCGTAATAATTGTATATAATGAAAACATTATATACCGAGATTTTTAGGTTAAGCTAGTCGGGCGTCGTAGGTTCACATTCAAGGTTGAACTAGAACTAACTGCAGCCGACAACAGCTTAAGACCACCATTTATTAGCACCTTGAAACAAAACATCCAAGTCATAAATATAAATAAAAGGACTGTTTCTTTCCTATCAGCTTCAAATGAATCATTTAGGTAAGGTTAGGTATCAAGCAATATACTGTCGCGTAGAATTAATGGTTTAGCAAATGACGTTGTCAATAAAAGATGAATTACTTAACAATCCGACCGACCGATGTTGTAGCAAACGCTGCGTTTTTATTAAATATATTTTTAAGCATGCTATTCAAAAATATTACATACAAAATCAATGATCGCAACACATTCTCGTCTTTAATTGCGACTAAATTAATAAACGATCGAATGAATGGATAGTCCCAATGTTGTACACATATGTAGAAAAGCACTGACATGTAAGCATATTTTTGCAGAGTTACCTAATACTTTAAGTGACTCTGTAAAAATTGTAAATTTTGCAAAATCCCACTCTACAACCTCTCATCTATTTTACGCAATTTGTCTGGACTTTCCTAATCTTCACGTTTCTTTATATATAATATTTATGTTATTATATTAAATATCTCCACAAAAACTTGAATATATTACAAGCTTCTACAGAGAGATATACCCTGTTGTTCTTCTAACAAGTTACTCATCCCCTCTACAAAATCTCAACGAAATCTGAATTAGCGAGCTGCTAGTGTTGCCTCATTACAAACAGAACGATGCAACCGACAAACGAATGAATTTAAGAATATTTTTAAGTACAAGGAGCGCATAGCTCATTTCATTGTTATTTCTATTTATGAGATCTCTGCAGCTGTAAACATACCTACTCAATTCAATATAAAACCCCGATATCAAACTACAAAGCTCTTCTTAGTTTGTATTGATATACACAGCATTAATATAAAATGTAAACACAAAGCCAGGCCAACTCTGTGGTCGCCATTGCACGTACGGATGAGGTACAGGTATTGTACAGTTTGTACATTGTAAATTTTCAAGAAGATTTAACATCATGTTTATGCCATAAATTCTACCGTTACATAAAAGTCACGGCGGAAGAAGAAAAAATAAAACTCAACAAAATCCTAATAACATAAATCAAGCACATATCCAAAGAAAGAGCAAGCACCGACATGAAATGTATGCACTCTGATGCGAAGGAATGGGTTTTAGAGTATATTTAGAGGAACAATCCCTACAAATTGGATACCGCAGAAGTCTGCGTTTCACCGTACTGCAAATAACATATTACATCAGAACAAAATATATTCGCGTCCGTATAATATGAAATCGGGTTAGAAAAATGGAATAAAGGTAGCAGAAGGCGAAATATTGAATAAGGAAGCAGATCTGCCGCTATGCTTATCGTTAGCGATTATTTGTGCGGGAACTATTCGACTGTGTTTAATAAATATGCTACTGCTACTGATACTACCTTAACTGAGTATAATACTGAGTTTGAAATTATGGAAGAATGGTTTAAGTTAATTTCATGGTATAATGTCTGGTACAACTTATCGATCTAATCCATATATAGACTAATGTAATTAAATTGAGAAAATGACGAAATTACTAAAAATTAGTTGTTTTATTTAAGTTTATACTTATCAGTCCACAAATACATTAAATATACTTTAATCTGCACCAAGAGTATTTAAATTACACAGATGTAATTAACAAGGCTAAGAACAAATTACTCGGTTTTAATGTAAGCAAATTAACCAGATGTTTTGTGTACGGTTCTCAGGATGGTACTTACTATAATTTGCACGTTCTCTTTTTTAAATTAATCCACCTATCCTTTGTTAGGAATCCTTTTCCATGTAATGTAACCTACTTGTGTTCCTATTCGTTGTTGGATTCAAACCGTCCATTCACTTCTTATTATGTAAAGTTTCTGGTCGTAACACAGTAGAAGTATATGTAGAAAAAATATTATTCATTCAGCAATTTCGATCAAAATAGGTATAAGACCAGTAGAATTAACGTTTTATTACAGAACAATAGTGTCAACTATTAAGCGAGTATCGAATATTAACAATTGCACAACTCTGTTCTATCTTTTCCAAATTAAATATTCAAGAATTAGGTGTAGCATGAAATACAGAATTCATACATAATGTACGCCCATATCGTTATCTTGTTTTAAAGAAAACCGATTCATACTAATCTCTAAGGTTTACATGGGACTGCTTTTGCATTTATTATTTGTCAGCTTTACTGATCATTTTATGGACAACTGGATGATTGTGTATGCGCTACAGAACCGGGCTATCATATAACGAAAAAGCCATCGACAACCGAAATATGTAGAACATGATAAAGTAAAAAATTTATCCATATAGGGAATTTCGACCAGATTAAGAACACTGAATGTCAACGGCACCAATGGTGTTCTTCTTCTTCTCTTTTTTCATGAAAATGTCAATACGGAAAAATATTGCACTCAAATTTTATTATATAGTATTTATAGATCAGTTGCATGACGATGAAAATGTTTTGGTGACAGATATTTTAATAGAGATTATTGGCTATTACGGCCACCTCACTCAATCCATTTAAATTTTTATCTATTTAGGCATTTAAAAAATCAGTCAGTTTAAACATGCATTCCAGTGAACACTGTGTAGCTGTTTTGATGTAAAAAAATCACCTTTTAAATATGTTGTGCTCAATTTTATTGTAGATAATTAAAAGTATATTTAAAATAATCTACATTGCAGTCTATCTTTTTATCACATTTACATTAATTTTCTGTATATTAAATCAATATAAAAATGATTTTCTAAAAACCTATTGTCGATATTTTATCGCCAAACCAAAATTTATTTCATATTCCGAACGACGAATTCAAAAGCAAATCGCCAATCTAACAAAAATTTGGAAGGTGGAAAACTCTCTGCCAATCATTTAAAACCACTTCTTATACGAGGGCGACCGGAATCGGCAAAACCTGGCGCACAAAGGTTAAAGTGGATTCATTGGTCGGTAGAGGCAATCTTGTTTATAGTAGCTGTCAAAATTGCAGACGTCTACTGTCAATAGCTGTTATTTAAAAGTGTGTAGCAAATCAGGCACTTTCGCAAAAATGGATAAAATCGAATTTCACTGAAATTCAAAAAATGTTGCTACAATTTCCTGTCAGACCTACTCCATCATTCTCGACCATCAGCTTCTGAACGAGTTCAAACATGGCCGCACAAGTATAAGTGACGAGCCACGCAGTGAATGCCCAAAAACCGCTACGAACGATGAAATGATCGACAAGATGATGTCATGATGTCGTGTTAGTCGATTGCCGATTGAAGCTGAAAGAGATAGCAGAGACAACAGGCATATCAGAGAAATGCGTTAGCCATATCCTACACGAAATTTTGGGCATAAAAAAGCTTTCGGCGCGATGGGTACCGAGTTAGCTCACACCGGAGCAAAAACATAAGCGGGTGACCGTTGCGGAGGAGTATCTGGCAATCCAAGGTATTTCTTTATGCGTTTCGTAACCATGGATGAGACTTGGATCGACCACTACATACCGGTGACCAAGAAACAGTCGAAGCAGTGGACGTTTCCGGGCGAATTATCTCCGAAGAAAGCAAAGACCGTTCCATTGATCGGAAACGTCATGGCAGCCATTTTTTGGGATTCCCAAGGTGTGATTCTCATCGACTATCTGCAGAAGGGAAAAACGATCAAGAGGCAATACTACAGCGACTAATTGACCCGATTCGATGCAGTATTGAAGCAGAACTAGCCTCGTTTGCAGCGAAAAAAAGTGCTTTTCCACCGCGACAATGCACATTCATAAGGCAACGTCGTGTGGAAATTGAGTGAGTTGCGCCTCCATATTCATCGGACCTCCCCAGCGACCCTTTCCCCATTCCCAAACCTGAAGAACTCGCTCGTAGGAAAGAGATTTGCCCCAAATGAAGAGGTCGTCGCCGCTACAGACAATTATTTTGCAGACATCAAAACATCCTAATTTCCGACTGCTTGAAGAGGCTGGGGCGCCGTTTGAAAAGGTGTATTGATCTTCGAAGAGATTACATGGAAAAATAAAAATAAAAAGCACACCAACACCGTGTTTTTCTTGTCGATTCCGGAAATATTTGAGGTCGCCCTCGTGTATATATGCTTGCACCCATGCACTTATGCATGCACTCATTCCTCCTAGATTTTCTGTCATAATTCTCAATTCCAAGTGGGTCGTTGGACAAAACTAAAGATGCGACTTAATTCTCCTACCCGAAGCTTTATTAAATAACAATTGAAAATGTATAGATTTTCGTACAATCTGTTATTACAGTTATTTGAACTTACCTATTCTTAATGTGTTCCTTACAATATAAAAATTTCTAAAGAGGCGCATATTGCTTTCTCATCTATGCAGCGGAAATTCTAGGAAATTTAATATAATAACGTAAATAGGCACGAATTTTGGCTGAGAGTCATTCATCTCAATCTTCAAATGGAAGCTGTTGTGCATATCTGAGAGAAATCTACAAAGGATGAAAGAAACGAGATCAGCATAATCGATTAAAGTACCGACAGCGGTGGTGGTGGCTGCGATGTTGGCGAATAGCGATGTAAACAGAGTCCTATAGCAGCAGACCGTTAATGGTCGCCATTTCCATCCTCCAAGTTTCAGTCATTAATTTTACTTGTTTACAATGCAAATATTAGATAAATACTTGTTTATGAATAATTTTCACGCTAATGATTTATCACATAAAATTTGAACCGATAACGCTCGTGCTCGCTTTTATATTTTGTCAATGTTCCAATGCCAGATATAAATCTACTACTAATATCTCATTTACAATACGGTGGAAAACATTTATTTTGGTTATAAACCAATAATCACTCTCAGACTTTCTCTATACATATGTGGATGGAGAAAAATAACTTATTAGTCGAGGTCTTTGTAATTATTAAATAAGGCTAAAAGTGATACAAAGCCTTAGTTGTGATATTTACATACTGATACTTGCCGACATTTATCAGCAGTAGGTATTGGCCTCTTCAAGACACACTATAAACCAATTACAAAACTGACTTAACTGTATTAACAAAATATCACATATTTAATACTAACTGATCCAAGAATCTTTCTGAAGAACATCGTCAAGAATTATGAGACTCACTATTGAAATGCATAAAATTAAACTTAATTCAGTTATAAAAGTAAATCTTAACAGATTAATGCACTACCACAGATAGTAATAAACTAAATAAAACATTTTCAGAGCAAGAGGATGTTTTAGAGACAAAATAGCCAGATTGATTGTAGATCGTAGAAAATTTTAAAGACTCTAAAATATGTCTAAATATAAAACATTGATGAGAATCACGTTAAAGTAACAAATACTTTACAGCTGTAGAAAATATCTGTGCAAAAGTTTACCAGAAACAAAACCATTAGCCGAGCTTATTTAAAAAAAAATTGGAATTGGCAAATTTTATTATAAAAGTCTAAGATATATATCTTAAATCTCTTGTGCTGCCCATTCAGAACTTTAACGTAGTTATAGACAAAGAAATGATTGAGTCCATTACAATACAAGTTGACGGCAGTAGAAATGCAGTTATTGCCATCTTCACTTTTGTGTCCAGTCAGTTTTTTTGAGTATTATACAACAGTACCTACCATATTTGCAGGTGTTATTGTAAATTCTACGAAATATATTTTAGAAATTAGCGGGGCTGTCGTCGCAAAAAAGTCTCCATGGAATACATAATCCAATACACTACAGAAGTAAACATCAGCCAAGCCCGACTGAAACGTGCAAATCAAAATATAAAAGTAACAACAGTAATAACAATAAAGTGAAATAAAAATATGGTAATGCAAAAAAGATATAAAGTATACCTTAAAATGATTATAAACAATGAAGTATGTTGTCAAAAGATCAACAATTATTTTTTTATATTTTAATGATAATAAATCGTCGGCAACCAATCGTCATCTCTGTATATTATTTCCGAAATTACAATATCCCAAAAATGTTCAAAGTTTTCTCTGTACCGATTTAATTCTATCAATATGGACATTTTACATATATGGGATTACAGATCACAGTCATACAGATAATTATTAATTATCAGCGAGTTGAAAAAAATTATTATGCATTTATGATCCTTAAAAGGCTTAGTGGTTCTACAAATATATTCAAAAGTTTTTAAAGCACGGAGGGTAATAAAACCCATGTCTTTACAAACAGACACCTTCTCCAGAGCTTCATTATTGAGAGTATCATTAAATTCAACTGGTAGTCGCTTCCTAGTATATCTAATAAAGTTATAGTTGTAAATATATAAATGTAATTTTTTATTTTCATATGAAAATAACTTTTTTATCTAACACATATTTATTTGAACAAAATATCAATCCTCAAGAAAATATACGTATTTACTTGACGAAAAAATATTCTTCTATGTCTACAGGTTTGCGTTGACACTATTAAATATATTAAGGAATGCAAAATGTCAAATTCATCAAATTGCAAAATACTGTTTCTAACTATATAATAGAGAAACCTGTTGACCCATACATGTGACAAGATTTTGTTACAGTAGGAGACCGAGTTCAAGATACATTAGATAATATTTAAAAATAGATTTATAGAAATATTTTTGTAAAATGAAGATGCAAGTTAATTAAACAAATAATAACCTGCCTAACGTTTAGGTTAATTCCAATTGAGTATCCATTTGGTTTGATTATACGCTTGGGTAATATAATTAATACAAAAGATGAGATCTACCGTACAATATACACCATTTAGATTTACGTCATTTTGAGATACCCAGCGGTCGCTTACCTAGAATAACTCAAACATTTGGTGGATGCGCCGGTATGAGAGATTATTACTATTCTGTATTAAATGTAACTACAAATATCCAATTTGGTCGTTGAGTGTGTGTAATTATATTGCTGTTTGTTGAAATTTGGTAGCAAGAAATTCACCACCCGAATGTTTTGGTTATAGATTTTGCAGCTAGATGTTCATTATATACACATCCATAAGGTGGAGAGCCTTTGTAAGGACACAAATAAAGATTAACAATTTTTCAAACTCAGCAATTTCACATCATCTCCTAATTATTTTGTTCGCTATTTATGAAGGTCATTAGGAGATACTTGCAGCTAGACTACTAACTTTTCATCTAGAACAAGAAAACTGAAAAGCAGCATTTTCGTGATATATGGAATGTTTTATCGTAGATGGTGTAACATGATTCATAGAGCTTCGGGTAAAAACATGTTGCACGGACAGAAATATTGTGCCGCCTAGCGTTGCTTTAGAAAGGTTTGCGACTTTTATAACAATATATAAAAGTCCGTTACATTACCTTTACTACGACAATACACGACATATTTTCTGGTTTGGATTAAAAAGCTTTCGCGTCGGAGGTATGTACTTTTTCGTTGTTATACTTACAATCTTGTTAGCTACATTATTAGTTTATCATAAAAACAACTGTAATGACCTTCTAATTACGTTATGTGTAAAGTTATTTTGTTACATATTAAATAAATATTAAACCAACTTAAATTAAATTATTAATCATTAAGACGTCCGTGGATGAGAAAAAAAATGCTCGAACAGAATCGACCAGAAAGACTAATACAAATATTGAGAAATATTATAGCGGACACTGTGATGATGCTATTTGTAGGTGTATATATAGTGCTTGCTATTGCGAAAGATATTACTATCTAATGTCCTTATATTTACGTTTAAAATATTTTACAGCATACAGCCGCTGGCACTTTACAGTTGACCAAGTTGTTAGTCTGTTTATATTTCGCTATCTGATTTAGTCCCGAGGAAATTTTATGGCTTTTTGATTCAATTTATTTATCTCCTATAGTACATATTTTGTATATAATTTCATACATGCTCGAATTAGAATATTAAGCAATAGCTCCTGACTGTTATTTCGTGCAGCGTGTTGCAGTTTATACATTTGTAATACCGACTTTTTGAATTGAATAAAACTCAGGTGAAATATGTCAATCTGATACCATTCAGTGTTATAGAGAAAAGTGGCTCGATATAAAGGAGAATTCAGACCAATATTAGTATTTTGGCGATAGCAGTAAAAAATGTCAGGATGTCTGGAGTTTAATCTAGGAATATTGAATATGACTTTCTCAAGGAGAGCAGGGCAATGGATGTTGCTACAAACAATCTTGTGTAATGTTTTGAGATCATTTGATTTTCTTCTATCTTCTTCCAAGGATATCAAATTATACATCAGCACTCTTTGTGAGTAATTGAAACTTGTATGATAAAATTTGAAATTCGAATATTTAAAAAATTTCCGTTGCACACCTTCAATTCTATTAATATAGATATTATAATTCGGATTCCAGATCACGCACCCGTATTCCAGTTTAGAAACTATTAATATGTACTTTATATAGATGGATAATACAGAACCGGTCTGTAAACGCCTGAGATATTCGGATTATGAAACGCAACATTTTAAAACTAACTCTGAATATTGCATCAATATCTTATTGAAAGGATTTAGAATCAAATATAATTCCGGGATCTCTAATATTTGTCACCTCAGAGAGAAGATTGTTACCAATGGAATAATTGTATTGAATTGTTATTTTCTTTTTAGTGAAACGAATAAATCTACATTTTTTTATATTAAGAAAGCGCCTATTTTTCTCGCAATATTGTTCAAGACTACTCAAGTCTGACTGAATCCTTTGACAATCGTCAAGGCTACCAACCTCAGAGTACAACTTAACATCATCTGTGTATAATGAGAAATGAGAGTGTTTTAAAACCGCACTAATGTCATTGATATATAGAATAAATAAAGTGGGTCCTAGGTGCGAACCTTGAGGGACGCCAGACGTCACATCCACATACTCAGACCTTGTCCATTTACAACTACAGCCTGCTTCCTGTTTCTTATGTACGACTCGATCCATCTTGATTTTTTTTTTCAATCACTATACTGTGATTTATTTTTTCAAAAGCTTTGTGAAAATCTGTGAAAACAACATCTACTTGTGACGATGAGTCAATCGTACTATAAAGAAAGTTACTATATTCTAATAAATTTATTTTTGTAAATCGATTTACACAGAACCCATGTATCTTTAATTTGAGTTTAATTTGAATTTAAGTTTTGATTGAACGAGTTGATAACACATTAATTTTTCCAAAACCAGGCTGCTTCGAAATGGGACGATAATTACAAATATTGTTTATAGAGCCACCCTTATGCACTGGCGTGACCAATGTCTGCTTCCATACATCAGGAGAGACCCCACTATGGAGGGATTTATTAAATAAAATAAATAGAGGAGTACTTAATGTAAGATTAATGTACTGTAATTGCAAGATTTAGCAAAGTGAGGATGGATACCGTCCGGCCGGAACCCTTATGTTCATTGATTGACTCAAGTGTATATTAATTTCAGATGAACCTATTACCCTAAAAGGATTTACATCATTTGCGGCAATATCAGTCACACCACCCACTTCAGACTCAAATACAAAGTGAAAATACACATTAAACAACCGATTTACACATAATCTGTGTTGGCCTTGACTTGATTTGAAGATAGACTGACTTGATTTTAATTCGGTCTGAGCTTGTTTTAACTTGTATTTAAATCACTTTGTAGTAGTCTTGGCTTCAGCTAATCTGAGTGCGGCCCAGTTTTGAGTTTAATTTAGAGCTTGTTTTAAACTAGTTTGGTTCTAAATTAGTTTTGAACTAATATGGCCTTGGTTTGATTTGGTACTAAACTGATTTTAATCTAGTATTAAGCTACTCAAGGGCAGGTTAAAATTAAATCAAACTCTGCTTAGAAATAACCTCAAATCAGCGACCGTCCAAGTCAAAGCCAAATCAGATTAGCTTAAAACAAGTCAAACGTACCTTACAACTAATGTAGACCACGTCAGCATCAGGTTAAATCCAAGTCAGAATCATGTTCAAAATTGTAATCTAGGACTACCAAAACTATAGTCTATAGGAGATTACAACTTTTCGGAGAGTCTCAAAATTGGAAATTGCACCGACCCTTATCTTTACTTGCTTCACAAATCCTTGCTCTCCACCATTTAAACCCGAGTTTTCGCCGCTGTGTTATGTTGCGACAGTATCCGCTAATAATTGTGTAGTATACTTATTACTAACATGATATGTTATTGAAAATAAATTTGTATACTCTCTTTATTTAGGTGTAGTTTATTATCTAAACAACATGATCTGGTACGTATGCGCAAAAGGAATTATTGCATTATGTACAAAGGTGTATTTCTTCTCTACCAGTCGTAGAGTGGTAATGTACGTATTGTAAACGAGTTCATGAGCAATGTTACTGATGATGTTATAAAAATATCTAATTTAATAATAGTAATTTGTTTAAACATTAAATCAAAAGATATAAGATGTACATATGTATATGTAAGCGGTTAAATAAATTAGACAAGTATGTAATTCAAAAACTATTAGTAATGTTAGTATCTATATTTATTTTATTACTTTACGTATACCCGATAGTCGCTTAACATTGAAACATGTTTAACAGTCTACGAATGAAAAAATAGTAGTTATTGGTAGCAGTTAACTCACCTAGAAGAACTAAGACGAATTGTGTACTAAATTACCCTGTATTTAAAATAGTGATTATTATTGCACCTGTGTCATTTGTTTTGTATCCTGGAATTATATCCGAAATCAGACTATAATTGTTCACCAGAAATTTCGTAATATGACAGCATTGTGTACTCCGTTCGGACCTCAAAGCGATTAAGTTCAAGTATTAAACGTTACGATCCGTGAACAATAGTGATTCGAATACAATTAATTAACGACCGGTTTAGGCATAAATCTTACGGGAATTACCAGCATTTGAAATTTGTTTCTCCTGGTTTGCCCGTTCTCCAGGTTTCGGGCTTTCAGCGGTACTAAAATTGTTCGAGGCAAATTACTCGTTTTGAGTTAATTTAATGCGGAGTAGTTTAATGAATGTGAACCGAATTAGCGCTTGCATTGCCGGTGCAAGTACCATGGAAAACTTTATGCAGACAATAAAACATGTGAGAGATGTGTTACTGTTTAAAATTATAGCGATAGCATAAATCTCCACATAGACACGAAAAGCCTGTGCTTTTCTAGTATGATAATGCGGCACCAGGCATTTCAATTGAATTACACGGCAGCAGTATATTACTAAGAGTACATTTTAAATTTTCTGGAAATAGCACTATCTAGGAATACTAAACAGTCACTAATAGAATTATATCTAGTTTCTATCAAATAAATTTAAAATGGTTTGAAAACTGAAATAGCACTAAAGTTAACTGAAACAAATGGGAAAAAATATATATACATATTTCTGTTATATGTATATCAGTGGTAGTTTTCAAAACAATTATCTTGTACTGATTGGGTAACTAACTCAGTAAGTTAATTTAGTTTAGTTAATTTACTTAAAATTGATGCTTCAAATACAACGTCCATGTTAAATTCATTGGAAATTAGCAGACATAAAACAAAGAACAACCAATTTCTGTAAGTGAAATCCATTAAATTCTTCAATAGGTACAAATTTACTTACAAGAGTTTCTTTGCCAGGGTTTGCCATTTACTAGATAATGTTGATTAAATATATCATTGTTGTTTTTAAGCTAGATTTAGATTTTTTTCTATCACATCTATCAATCAAACTTCTGAAACTCCGATCAATAAATTCATTTTTCTTTTTATTCGTCTTTTAATTATGTTTGTTATCCTTCTTTGCTTCATCTCTTTCATGTCCTAATGGCAGCTCTCCCCCTGTTCTCGCTTATTTGTCCAAGGCTTTCAAGAAAACAATCAAGATAGGCATGAAAAATTAGTTTTGATGTTAATACTGCGAACTAAATCGCAAAATATCTCTTTAATTTTCTAAAAAGTGTAACTATTCAAAATCAATTTTCTAACTTGGACACCCAAAGAAGATGCCTTCTTTAAATTTTGCGTCAAACAAATTGGGAAATTTACTACAAAGGTACTGTGGATGTGTTTTAACATTGCACTTTATATTCCTACCTCTTCATTTGATATTACTCTTTCAGCAGCTACATTTCAGTTTGTTATTGCTTTAGTAGCTGAGACGGTTGGAAGAATAATTAACCCACCTCCTTCAGTATATTCAACCATGTGGTTCTCCTAGTTTAACAATTTCTAATATCAGTTATTCCACCTATGTTACGCAGATATCCATATCTTTTTTTATATGTGGTGGATGTTTTGTTGCAGTGACTCCGTAAGCTGTATTACTTCTCTGGCTATCAACTGCAAGTCTCGCGGTGTAGTTTTGTGTGTGCAAATTGTGTTCATCTTAGGATTCTTTTAGTTTACAACCTTGACCTTCTTCTATTTTCATCTTTGATATACTCGCGTCTTTTTGAGTGATTAGATTGTACGCCGATTATGTAAGCTATAGATATATCACGGTAGGTTCGTTGAGTATTAGTCATTTACGATTTACTATGACAGGATTTTCGAGTAACCAAACATTTTAAAAATATTTGAGTGATAATAAATTATCATCGGATACTAATTACAAACGATATAGTCACCATATAATACCGTAATTTTTTTACATGAAATTCTTACTAGAAAACCCTTCTAGATGGTATAATTGATAAATCTAACGTATGGATATGTTTAGAAAATACAAATGTGATTTACACAAAAAAATAAATCTTATTTGTCAAGTAAATGCGCCATCTGTGTACATATTTCTCCTTCAAACGTAAGTAGTGCGGCTAAACGATTTCAATTCCATGTATTACGTCATAAGATTGAGAAATGAATAAATGTAATAAACATTATCAATAACGGAACCGTTTCGTACGCACGTGATCCCTTGAAATATAACGGTAAAATATACTATCACGGTATAATACGTAATATATGTACCACCCTGATAACTTTTTACGCATCCTTCAGAAATATTTTAAGACGTGAGTGGTTTCTAAAGTATCGGAAGACACGGACGCACGTTGACTAGAATAGATAAAATAGGTAATTTACAGTCAGTTTATTGTGAGTGCTAACACCATACGGTCTCCATTGTTACATACAGCTGTGTTAACCACAAATAGTTATAAAATATGATGTTATGGAAAGCTGGAGAGTGTATCATAATGTAACATATCGTTCTGGCAGTCCGACAACTATAAATTATAGCATTTATACGTCTCGACTGAACATATGTTCCTCTTTACTGTTTCAGTTAACAGCGGCAACATTTTGTATTTACATATCCATAAAATTATCACATTTAGCAGCTTATAAATTCAACAAAACTTATTCGATGGTTAACAAACATAACTCTTTGAAAATAAATTAGTTGAAAAGTGTGCAAAAGGTATTGTATGGAAACTGCAGTAATTTGTTGTACCTACTTCACATAAATAATTCATATTCAGACTTAGGATAAGCGAGATGCCAAGTTTCATGTATTTATACTAATTTATCACTTATACTGAAATGAGGGGAGACATTATCGTATGTTTAATGCAAATCTTGTATAAAATCCTGATATATCTTATTACATTTTTAACATTGTATGTATTAAGATGGCATTAATTTAGTATTATATGAATTTTGATGTATTGTATATGCGAGGGTGGTATGAGAGAGAGTTGTGCGAATGCAGATGAAAACAAAATACTTATGAAAATGTTTTTATTATTTTTCAAAATGGTCTCCTCCTAAGTCAACGCATGTGGTTCAACGACATTTCAGCTTCTCAATATCATCCCTGGAATAATCTTTTTCGAGTCCATTAAAATACTCGTTACAGCTGCTTTAACTTCTATATCAGACTGAAATCTCTATCCAGCCAAAAATGTCTTCAAGGTTGGTAATAGCTAACAGTCAGAAGGTGACAAATTTGGCGAATAAAGTAAGTGACCAACAATATTCAAATTCAAACCGAAGATCGGTTAGTTTTCGACTTGCAATATCGTTGGTATGGACGCATTGTCATGATAGTAGAGAATTTTCTTCTTGCGTACACCGGGTCGTTTCTCTCGAATGCAGATTACTAGACAATCGAGGAGCACAGTATGCTGCAGTATGCACTCTTGGAAGGAAATCATTAAATAGTATTTCATTGGCACCCCAAAAATGAAAGCCAACACTTTTCCGGCGAACGCAAAAAACTTTAGCCCTCTTTAAAGTTGGACCACAGCACTGAACCCACTGCTTTGACTATTGTTTCATTTCAGGTGTATTATAGTGAACGTAGTAACAGTCCATTACCAATTATTCTTCAATATCATGGATTTTATCAACAATTTCCGACGTCATGACGGTCTTTAGCTTGCCATTGGAGCGCTATTCTGTAACGCTTATCCTTCGTCTCTTGAACTTATTAAATCAGCGACAAACGGTCGCATACGATATAAAATACGATTGTGTGTTGATCATGTCATCATGAATTTCTTCTCGAAATTTTTTTTCTATAGAAGATATTTAATCACAGCACGATATTTACTATTCTTCATTTTCGTGAAATAGTGCGCACTAACTATTTCTTAATGCTGTGAAAACCAAACTAATTATGTGTTCGAAAAAATATTTCTTGAAGTTTATATATGTAGATACATGACAGAAGACAATTCCAGCTGGTTCCCGCGTGCGGTTTTAATAGCGACTCTCATATTTCTACCATATAATCTATCCGCTTAGTACGTTGAAAAAGATGGTGTCTTTCCGAGATATCCATCGGAGCTAAATTTATTTTAAACACGATTAATATTAGTTAGTAGTTAAGTACCTTACATTATTATTTCTTTTCTAAAATACGGAAGAACTAAGACAAAAAGGAGATTATTTCTTTATTTATTACTTAATTATGTTTATTTCTATTTAGAATTTTATCATGCCAATTCATTCATCTGGCGAAGAGAGATATGCATAATTATGTCGATAAAAAATCGCTGGTGAACTAGATGTTTTGGGATTTCTTGTAGTTCAAACTAATTTTTCTGAAATACATTAGGTACTACGAGAGATAGTCCTGTTGGATATAATTCACGAGCAAACACTGTATAACTTGAACGCATGAACATAGCGCAATGAAATTCGCTCTTCCACTCGTCTATAACGCAGCAATACCACGCGACACGGATCTTGTCAGGCCCTGTAATGATATGGAATCGTCTATCATGGCACTTCAACTCTTCGCCGTAGCTCTTCAACAGTAACAGGCAGAACCGGATAACATTGAAGTATCCGGTCGATAATAACGAGCTAGCTGTGGAAGCACCTGTATGTGGTGCAGTTTCTTACAAGGTCGTACTATTCAACATATGTACATATATTTGGTTCTGCAATATCATGCATGTAAACGAGACCTATGGACCTGTTCTACACACACTAGTTGTGTTTTAATGTTGCAGTCGTTACTTTTGACTACGCCTGTATATAGACAATTTTATCGCGCATATCTACATATATGTACGTGATAGTACCCCTTTGGTTGGTATAATGAATATTATGTAGACACAATGACAATACATAATAACACTCATACACAAACAAGATCGTACCCATTATCATGTAAACAAATAAGATGAAATAAAAGATATACTGGTTAAAGATGAAGTAACGGCTGTCACAACGTTAACTAAACGTAAAGTTAAGATGATCCTAAATTAATGGGAATAGCAGCCAATGGTAAATTCTTACAGAAAAATAAGACTCATTAATCTTGACGAATTTTATTAAATTCTTCATCAGAAGGTTATGATAGAGTAAGAAGTTAGCATTAAAACAATGTAATCTTTAAACCAACATATTAAAAACTAGAACAGTTACATCAACAAATGGATAAATACAGTTTAAGCATATTTACAAGTTAAAAACAATAGAAATTGCGGTGAAATTGTGCAAGACACATGGTCAAAAAACACCAAGCAAGTGAGGTTATAATAACCTCACTTTTGTGCTTAGTGTTTATCCATTTTTTGATGTAACTGTACCAGTTTTTAATGTGTTGGTTTAAAGATTACATTGTTTTAATGCTAACTTCTTACTCTATCGTAAGTTTTTTTATAACAATTACTGTTATTGTTTACTTACATATTGTCTTGTAGATAACTTTCTGATGAAGAACTTAATAAAATTCGAAAGCTTAAGGTCAAGATTAATGAGTCTTATTTCTCTGTAAGAGTTTCCCATTGGCTGCTAACCCCATTAATTTAGGATCATCTTAACTTTACGTTTAGTTAACGTAGTGACAGCCGTTACTTTCCCTCTAACTATTTTACATTTATTATTTTACTTTTTATTGATACATAAGATAACTAGATATTGAGAACGCCAGCGTGGTACAGTAAATCTTCCGAACTGTAGCTATACTGTATAACTGTAGCTATATATTTTTATTATTGTTGCTATATATTGCTGCTGTATATTTTTATTATTTGGGAGTGTTTGGGGATGGATAAGTGGGACTGGAAGCTACAATATATAGAAAAAATTAAAAACCTTTAATTTTTTTTTACAATTTAAGGGGACAAATCTAATCTACCTCCTTGCTACAAATGTTCATGTTTTAGAACTTTTCACTTCTATAGCCCCCCAAAAGAATTGTAAAGGCTGATATATTCCTTTTCATGCCACCAGACACCTGAAAGTGATAAGAATAGGTGGATATGGGCCTACCCCCAAAATGGTGGGCGATGGAGGGAAAACAGAGGAGGGGAGGGTGATGTCGAGGGTTGAGACCAGTGTAATCTGTAATTCAAGGAGTTACTTCTGATTTTATTAACTAATCTGATAACATATTGCTGTGATATATGGATGCGTACACTCAGATGTTTTACAACCACATGCTGGCGGTAAATTACGTAATGCACAGCAAGCACGTCAGGAACTTTATTTTTTAAGCACGCCATGAAGCCTTTGTGACGCCATGTTATAGTCGGTGCGCCATTTGTAGCAACTGACAAAATATTATTTCAATTTCCTCTTCATCACAAAACTTTTCCAGAGCATTAAATATAATTTTTCCTTTTCTATATGTTACCAAATTTGTAGCAAACAATAGTCCTTGACATATTTTCCATTTTTGATAAACATCACGTATGACAATAACAATGCGTCCTTGGTTGGTAGTGTGGACTCATTCCGCTGAATTGAGAACTTACAATTCCGTAGATAATTGCACAATGATGCTTTCAGCCATCCCGTCAATTCGTCTTTGCACAAAACTATTGCTCAAAGATTTTTTCGGATATGTGCAGCTGCTACATGAAGCACAGTGGTTATTACTTCTTTTACTGCTAATGAAATAAAATTTTCCTAAAACGCGTTTAAATCCTTGGATCTAAATATAGGAATTGATTCTGACCCGAATATTCGAATGTCAATTTTTTTTATTTTCATTTTTTTTATACCAGCAGCACTTTAAGAATAAAAAAATCTTATAATAATTAATGTATATAAGGATATAACGCTCTGAGTTCAATAATAATATTATGAAGATAATTGTGTTGAAAAGCTATTAAACTTGGATAATTTTGCGCTTGGTGGCCTTTAGCTAGTTTACCTCGATTCAATTCAGTGTGCATTGGGAAAGTTTGTCACAAAGGATGCCACCAAACTTCATCATTCTTTTTCGCTAATAATTGAAAACACGAAACTGAAAAGCGAAAGATAATAATACATATTGCCGGTGGTATTTCTTCTCCCTTTTCAATCAACCACTTCTAATTACCAAAAGCAGAGATATTGTGTGAGAATGAGAACGAGTGACGGAAGGCGTAGCTTCGGGCAAATAATAAGTTAAGTGCATTTAGTCTAAGACAAAAACGGATCAAACACAAGACATAATAATGTTTAATTAAGATCTTCCGATTAATAATTGAAGAGAACGCCAGCGTTTTCGTATTCCTGTCTCTTTCTCCCTCTAGGACTGTGTGACGATGAGGAGTTAATTAAAGACAGATTTAAATCTCCAGTTGTTTGTGCTCTTTTCAGTTGTTGAGCAGAGTTGAAATGAGGAATTTCCGCTTCTTGGATTACTTCATAAATGAGATTCTGGCACGTAATATTCAAATTAGTATGTGACGCAAGAGAAAGAAAAATGAACAAAAGTAGTTGGAGAAACGTAGCAATACAAATGTAAAGACGAAGATAACATAGAACCCAGGCTTTGTATAGAGAAACTATTGTCCTGCTTCTGGAGAGCATGCTAATAAAATATATTGGGCGCTTGAAATGCTAGCAAGTACTGACAAATTGCAGTAATACTTTTTGCTTAGTTATGAAATATGCTATAGTTATTTTAATAAAGGGGAGAAAGAATAAAAACGTGTTTCGCTTTGTGTTGTTTCGTTGTCGTGTGTTTAATTGATATTTTGCATTAATGTCATTTAGGATTTCATAAAAATTATCCTGCTACGTAAATTTATATGTAGAGGAAAATAGTAGCAAGTGCATACCTGACCTTTGTCTCTTAAGTTTCATCCGTATAAAGTAAATTTAGTACAAGAAGTAACTGAAGATGATCCCGACAGAACTACACTTTTGTGAAGCAGTGATGAATATGATTGATCGTAATGGTAATTTTATCAATAATATTATACGCGAGGAGATTGTTCCAGCATTAATTTATTTATTTCCTAACTCTGGTACCATCTGGTATCAGCAAGATGGAGCCTCGCGGCATTATGGATTTCACGTGCGTGAATATCTATATGAATTATTTCCACAGCGTTGGATAGGTCGAAGACGATAAGTGAATGACCTCCGCGATCGCCCGATTTAAGTCCTTTACACTTTTTCCTTTGCGGACATCTGAAACCTAATGTCTATAAGACTATACCTCAGTTACTCGAAGAGTTGGAAGATCGAATTAGAGTAGCCTTTCAAGACACAGCACAAGACGTGATTCAGAAATCATGAAGGTCCTTCATGGATAGACTAGGATACTGTCAGGTTGCTGAAAGTCATCAGTTTGAACATTTATTATGAATTTTCTTGTTTACAATATTTTTCTGTTGCGAAATTTTTCAGATAACTTATAAGATATAAACTGTATAACATTGTAATTCTTGAAAATGTGTATAGATATCCGAAAGTCTTAAAATATACAAGGTGGTCCATTAAAAAAAAACTACCGATGACGTCATATCTCGAAACAAGTACAAGCTGTAGAAGATTAATGTATATGATAGAGTAGAATAAAAATACTACAAAAACTTGTATTAAGGTTATTTCTTAATAGAACCCATAATTTTGCCAGAAATCTGGTGTTCCCTCACATTTGCCTGACCCTGATACATATTTGCAGGTCTTGATTAGTTGTTTCACGACGGGATCAAGTTTAAAATTGATATTGATGCTTATCAAACAATCACTTAAATTTTATGTCATTTACAGTAATTTGATTCACAACTGAATTTTATTAAACTATGCCCTAAGCTTTTCTGCGATATGTTTGAAGAGAATGGTGTCTAATCGACCAATTTTGAACAATTCTTAAATGCGGTTACACATTTCACTATGTGTTTACCCCGGATTTGCCATTAGTCACTTTTACTTTGCAGTCATTTTAACGTAAACTTAATCAAAAGAAATTACAGAAGGGTGAATACTTTTGCAAATCTATTGTCTTCCTTCGGCTTAAATTGAACGATCGTACAGCTAATGAGAAAATGCGCTACAACAATAGCACTCGTTTACAACGTGTTTGCCAAAGCTGTGGTAAAATTCAAAGTAAACATAATAAATACTGCTTTAATGACCACTACGTACAAGAAGTCAATACTGAGGTTTGTACAACAGAAATATTAGCTTGGAGTTGTTAGGAATACAAAATAGATCTAATTCGAGAACACACTAGATTAATTGTTTATTCGTGCAAGAACAACACAGCTCAAATCTTTTATTTAATCGGTAATTATGTTAAGATACATCCAGTGCAAGTAAAATAAAATTACCAAAGACATCTAAAGCATGATGGTACAATGAACACATACGAAATCAGTTCCACGCAAAACGTTCTTGTATGAGATTGCTTCCTGTATATTCCACATGAAACAACTTGAAATTGTTTTTTTTTTACTGGAATAACTTTTTTATTTTGTTACAGTTTTATAGGAAAGTGATATTTATCATATGTAAGTCAGAAAAATCTCTTGTAAGAAACCAGCAACGTATTCCAGAATAAAGTACCTAGCAGCGATGGTACTCAAAAAAACAAACAGTTTATAATCATCGAAATTTTGATTCCAAAAATGTGTGAACTGACATTAATTTTTAATAAAATCTCTCATTAGTTGCTTAGTCTAAAATAGAATTTTTTCCATTTCAATTCTATTGTGATCTCAATGTGTACAGCTATTCTTCTTTTCTCGCGACACATTATCTAGTATTATTCAAACTTTGTTACAATTGCAACAAGTATTAAGAATATAGTTTAAAGTGCTAAAATATTAAGTATCTGTCTTTATCGTATTTGAGCCAGTTCTAATTTTAATTTTAAATTTTTTGCTCCGATAAAAATTATATATTAATCCGACAATGTGCAGGCTTTATATTCCCTCCATTTCTTTAGATACAGTTTAGATTGCAAACGGTATTTTAAAGAGAACTGCTGTTGACAGAATAGAGCTTGAATTCTTGACATTTTACGATATCTGGAAATTTTTCTGCAAAATACGTGAACTGAATTGTAAGCTGCAAAACGGCCGTTTTATGGAATAGAACCTATTGTGTGTACAATCATCAGGGTTTCCCCAAGTTATCATATTTTAGATCGACAGATCGTGTATGTTACAGTAGCTAACCTTGATTGTGCATTATACGATAACCACACATAGAAAAGAGTTCTTTAGTCAAGTAAATATGTTTGATTAAAGATTTACATTTCCTCCAAATAAATGTATATTAGATACAAGAAATTATCCTTCGATGAATATAAGAAAGTACATAATTATAATTAATATTCTCACTTTCTATTCTCATATTAAGCAAATGCTATTTCATTTAAGAGAAACACAGCGTGAAATCATATAATTTGATGCATTAAAGTGTTTGGAAAGAAACATTACACGCCTGGTACTGGAATTTATCACTTGCACGTGTCCTTATATTTTGGATTTAAATTGTTTTAAATTTTGTATCTTCCTTTGATTTTTATAATTTGCAATTTCAAAATTAATCTTTTATTTCTTATAGCCGTGTTATTTGAGCATATCCTCGATAAATTCAGATTTATCTGTAAATAGGATTCAAATACAGGTCAATGCTTACACCATACATGACAATGTTACTGTATTCGCCGAATATTTTTGTATCTTACCCGGCATAAGCACATTAATCTCACGTTAATCGTGTTGATTGGAAACCGATAAAATGTCAGATTGATACAATTTTCTTCAAAATTCCACGATTAATTTGCATCTATAACCGACACATGTCGGATTAAGATCACTTAACCTCTCCACCGCCATCTTTTCATGCTATTCATTTCCAAAACCAGCATTTGGCAAGGTTGATGTCTTACGACTTAAAAGATAGATAACTGCGTTTTAAAACGCTACTCAAGTGTCACCAACAGGTAACAGTGTAGACGACCGCGTTTCTCAAATATTTACCCGTACAGTATTATACTCTGCGTAGGCAAGGCGTTTGATTCGCTTGAGTTACACCACTATGATTCAGGAAAGCATTTTCAACAAGTTAAATAATTATTCGATTTAATAATATTATTAAGTTTCATTAAAATGAGGAACAAGTTTCAGTGGGGCTGAACGGCCGAACAACGACGAGAGGTGAACGTTTAAGTACTCGTATCAAGCGTGTTGTTTGTGACTTTCAGGAGTAAACAAAGACGATACGGACGCATGAATGTTTACACATAACATAATGATATGAGATGGCATATGCACATCACTTTCAATACGTTTAATATCCCTATCAAAACGAATGTGGTGAATTTAACTGCGAGTTAATGTTTCTCGTTGAAACATGCATATCTGATATATGTATGTCAGTTTGTAATATGATCCAGGTTTTCTTTATTAACATATTTGTTTATGTGACTTATAGATTTTTTTGTACTAACTCTGGCTCTAGATGAGCACTTCAATGACATATGCAATGGCTTTCGTATGAACGCGAGAGGTGTATTTTTAATTTCGTATCTCAAGATTAACTGCATCCGACATTATTAGTTTCACGTTTAATCTTAATATTAGCAGTTGGCGTCAATAGACCGCAAACACCATCTCAAAAAACCTTTAGTGTAAGTACAACTAAGCATAAGGCCCTATTAGTTACCGCGAAATAGCGCTAGAAGTAGAAGAACGAAAGACTTGTTATTAAAATAGACTAACCAGCTATTAATAAAATTCCACAACCAGGAGCTCCCATCCGTTCAAATATCTTGAGTCAAAAGCGTCAAACATTAGCATCTAATATTTTATATCGAAAAAATCTACATTTGACTACTATTTGCGCATAGATGGCATTGCGATATGTTATTAACAATATCTAATACCGACAATATGTTCTAACGAGAAACCTTACTAGAAAGTTTTTTCTAAAATGTCGAACGTCCGTAGAAAGTACATCTCTTGGCTATGGTAACGGAGAGGACGTGGGAAACGCAAAAGAAAAAAAAAGGAATTTCTCTGCTTGAACTGAAGTGAATTATTAGTCTCGGCTTGAAAAAATATTTATTTGCATATACAAAACAACCATTTACTCAATACGAGAAAAAATTATTGGGGCGGAGAATCTCTTCTCTGCATGTGGTGCTGCTGTTTCATTACTTAGCTAGTCTAACAATATGTATGCTTAAAAATACTTCAATAGAAAATAAATTTCACTTGTTTTCTGTCGATGTATAAAGAATTTTACATTACAAATGGAGTCAATCTTTCGTCGCATTAGGTTCGAATACATAATTTAAGTTGGGTATACGCTTTGCATTACAGCGAAACGAAAAGATATACGAGTAGTCGACATTTCTTCGATATCTCCTCGTGCATGTGAAATAAAATCAAATGCAGGAGAACTTTGAAAAATAACCAAAGTTTACTTATTGTCATCTGTCTAGTGTTGTGTTCCCTAGAAATATTGACATTAAATTGAAATAAAAACGCCTGCACACATAGCTCGAATAAACTATGCGAGATATCTTCGAATATATAAAGGTTTACAGCACTGTATGTATAAAATATCAAATTCCTAAATCGGTTCTTTCCATTTTTCAAAACTGTACTCTGTTGACAGTTACATACATGTAATCACAGAAAATTTAAGATTTTTAAATAATTTTTATTTTATCGTTACCGCATAACTAAACTCATCTCGGTTCAGTAAAGTTCGAGATATTACCGCGCAATAAATTCAATTACGCAATCTGGATAATATTTCATTCCGTTTGGAAGGTTAACTGAGACGGTAGTCCCAACCAGTTTATGCCAAGTTGCGTTTAGGGTTTTCTTTACTCGGGTAACCAGCAGTTATCACTGTAACACTTTGTGCATATTCGATAATCTCTGCAGACATATCTATATTTTCTACTTGCGTATATTCGTTTCCGTTTCTATATATGAATTTTATATTGTTTTCTTGGTTGTGCAGGATTTTTTTATTAAAAAACGAAATAGTAATAAACTTAAATATTTATTATTGAAGTTTCGCTCATGTCAACATAATGCTTCATCAGAATTGTAAATAAAGATTAAACAATATTTTAAAACAATAAAAAAAAAATTTTTAATGTGTAAAGATGCTTAATTACGAACTTCAAGTTACAATTATGACGATTGAGAATGGAATTATCTATTGGAATTTTTTTATATAATTAATTTATAATTTACATTATTAAAACAAACTATACGTCCGTAAATCAACTTATATAAGGTTAAATTATACTGTATTCTTGTAAAAACAATAAAATGAAAGTATTATTCTTAAAATTGTGTAATTTAAAGTGTACTAAAAGTACATGTTGGAACTATGTATTTTTTTAATTTATGTGTCATTGTGAACGTGTGATATTGTTATAATTTTAAAATATCGAAGGAAACGTTAATCTTAAAGTGTACTTGTAACATATTTTTTGCAAGTCATATAACAATTTTACTTTGTATGCACATATGTTGCTATGAAAATATTTAGTATACATTAATTCAATAGAAAATTATAAATTTCATATTATTTCATTTTATATTAAGGGAAAATACATATTTGAAAAATTTGCAATATCTTGTCTATCATTAACAGAATTTTTG
>CM043015.1:99630396-99697740 GCA_023690525.1 Holotrichia oblita | reverse complement strand
GGCGAAGAGTTGAAGTGCCATGATAGACGATCCCATATCATTACAGGGCCTGGCAAGATCCGTGTCGCGTCGTATTGCTGCGTTATAGACGAGTGGAAGGCGAATTTCATTGCGCTATGTTCATGCGTTCAAGTTATACAGTGTTTGCTCGTGAATTATATCCAACAGGACTATCTCTCGTAGTAATGTATTTCAGAAAAATTAGTTTGAACTACAAGAAATTCCAAAACATCTAGTTCACCAGCGATTTTTATCGACATAATTATGCATATCTCTCTTCGCCAGACGAATGAATTGGCATGATAAAATTCTAAATAGAAATAAACATAATTAAGTAATAAATAAAGAAATAATCTCCTTTTTGTCTTAGTTCTTCCGTATTTTAGAAAAGAAAATGTAAGGTACTTAACTATTAACTAATATTAATCGTGTTTAAAATAAATTTAGCTCCGATGGATATCTGGATGAAAGACACCATCTTTTTCAACGTACTAAGCGGATAGATTATATGGTAGAAATATGAGAGTCGCTATTAAAACCGCACGCGGGAACCAGCTGGAATTGTCTTCTGTCATGTATCTACATATATAAACTTCAAGAAATATTTTTCGAACACATAATTAGTTTGGTTTTCACAGTATTAAGAAATAGTTAGTGCGCACTATTTCGCGAAAATGAAGAATAGTAAATATCGTGCTGTGATTAAATAGTTTTCTTCTATAGTCAACACACAAAAAATTTTCGCTGATTTAATAAGTTGAAGAGACGAAGGATAAGCGTTACAGAATAGCGCTCCAATGGCAGGCTAAAGACCGTGATGACGTCGGAAATTGTTGATAAAATCCATGATATTGAAGAATAATTGGTAATGGACTGTTACTACGTTCACTATAATACACCTGAAATGAAACAATAGTCAAAGCAGTGGGTTCAGTGCTGTGGTCCAACTTTAAAGAGGGCTAAAGTTTTTTGCGTTCCCCGGAAAAGTGTTGGCTTTCATTTTTGGGGTGCCAATGAAATATTATTTAATGATTTCCTTCCAAGAGTGCATACTGCAGCATACTGTGCTAACCTCCTCGATTGTCTAGTAATCTGCATTCGAGAGAAACGACCCGGTGTACGCAAGAAGAAAATTCTCTACTATCATGACAATGCGTCCATACCAACGATATTGCAAGTCGAAAACTAACCGATCTTCGGTTTGAATTTGAATATTGTTGGTCACTTACTTTATTCGCCAAATTTGACACCTTCTGACTGTTAGCTATTACCAACCTTGAAGACATTTTTGGCTGGATAGAGATTTCAGTCTGATATAGAAGTTAAAGCAGCTGTAACGAGTATTTTAATGGACTCGAAAATGATTATTCCAGGGATGATATTGAGAAGCTGAAATGTCGTTGAACCACATGCGTTGACTTAGGAGGAGACCATTTTGAAAAATAATAAAAACATTTTCATAAGTATTTTGTTTTCATCTGCATTCGCACAACTCTCTCTCATACCACCCTCGCATATACAATACATCAAAATTCATATAATACTAAATTAATGCCATCTTAATACATACAATGTTAAAAATGTAATAAGATATATCAGGATTTTATACAAGATTTGCATTAAACATACGATAATGTCTCCCCCCAGTTGTAAATTAGTATAATACATGAAACTTGGCATCTCGCTTATCCTAAGTCTGAATATGAATTATTTATGTGTAGTAGGTACAACAAATTACTGCAGTTTCCATACAATACCTTTTGCACACTTTTCAACTAATTTATTTTCAAAAAGTTATGTTTGTCAACCATCGAATAAGTTTTTGTTGAATTTATAAGCTGCTAAATGTGATAATTTTATGGATATGTAAATACAAAATGTTGCCGCTGTTAACTGAAACAGTAAAGAGGAACATATGTTCAGTCGAGACGTATAAATGCTATAATTTATAGTTGTCGGCCTGCCAGAACGATATGTTACATTATGATACACTCTCCAGCTTTCCATAACATCATATTTTATAACTATTTGTGGTTAACACAGCTGTATGTAACAATGGAGACCGTATGGTGTTAGCACTCACAATAAACTGACTGTAAATTACCTATTTTATCTATTCTAGTCAACGTGCGTCCGTGTCTTCCGATACTTTAGAAACCACTCACGTCTTAAAATATTTCTGAAGGATGCGTAAAAAGTTATCAGGGTGGTACATATATTACGTATTATACCGTGATAGTATATTTTACCGTTATATTTCAAGGGATCACGTGCGTACGAAACGGTTCCGTTATTGATAATGTTTATTACATTTATTCATTTCTCAATCTTATGACGTAATACATGGAATTGAAATCGTTTAGCCGCACTACTTACGTTTGAAGGAGAAATATGTACACAGATGGCGCATTTACTTGACAAATAAGATTTATTTTTTTGTGTAAATCACATTTGTATTTTCTAAACATATCCATACGTTAGATTTATCAATTATACCATCTAGAAGGGTTTTCTAGTAAGAATTTCATGTAAAAAAATTACGGTATTATATGGTGACTATATCGTTTGTAATTAGTATCTGATGATAATTCATTATCACTCAAATATTTTAAAATGTTTGGTTACTCGAAAATCCTGTCATAGTAAATCGTAAATGACTAATACTCAACGAACCTACCGTGATATATCTATAGCTTACATAATCGGCGTACAATCTAATCACTCAAAAGACGCGAGTATATCAAAGATGAAAATAGAAGAAGGTCAAGGTTGTAAACTAAAAGAATCCTAAGATGAACACAATTTGCACACACAAAACTACACCGCGAGACTTGCAGTTGATAGCCAGAGAAGTAATACAGCTTACGGAGTCACTGCAACAAAACATCCACCACATATAAAAAAAGATATGGATATCTGCGTAACATAGGTGGAATAACTGATATTAGAAATTGTTAAACTAGGAGAACCACATGGTTGAATATACTGAAGGAGGTGGGTTAATTATTCTTCCAACCGTCTCAGCTACTAAAGCAATAACAAACTGAAATGTAGCTGCTGAAAGAGTAATATCAAATGAAGAGGTAGGAATATAAAGTGCAATGTTAAAACACATCAACAGTACCTTTGTAGTAAATTTCCCAATTTGTTTGACGCAAAATTTAAAGAAGGCATCTTCTTTGGGTGTCCAAGTTAGAAAATTGATTTTGAATAGTTACACTTTTAGAAAATTAAAGAGAAATTTTGCGATTTAGTTCGCAGTATTAACATCAAAACTAATTTTTCATGCCTATCTTGATTGTTTTCTTGAAAGCCTTGGACAAATAAGCGAGAACAGGGGAGAGCTGCCATTAGGACATGAAAGAGATGAAGCAAGAAAAGGATAACAAACATAATTAAAAGACGAATAAAAAGGCAAATGAATTTATTGATCGGAGTTTCAAGTTTGATTGATAGATGTGATAGAAAAAAATCTAAATCTAGCTTAAAAACAACAATGATATATTTAATCAACATTATCTAGTAAATGGCAAACCTCAGCAAAGAAACTCTTGTAAGTAAATTTGTACCTACTGAAGAATTTAATGGATTTCACTTACAGAAATTGGTTGTTCTTTGTTTTATGTCTGCTAATTTCCAATGAATTTAACATGGACGTTGTATTTGAAGCATCAATTTTAAGTAAATTAACTAAACTAAATTAACTTACTGAGTTAGTTACCCAATCAGTACAAGATAATTGTTTTGAAAACTACCACTGATATACATATAACAGAAATATGTATATATTTTTTCCCATTTGTTTCAGTTAACTTTAGTGCTATTTCAGTTTTCAAACCATTTTAAATTTATTTGATAGAAACTAGATATAATTCTATTAGTGACTGTTTAGTATTCCTAGATAGTGCTATTTCCAGAAAATTTAAAATGTACTCTTAGTAATATACTGCTGCCGTGTAATTCAATTGAAATGCCTGGTGCCGCATTATCATACTAGAAAAGCACAGGCTTTTCGTGTCCATGTGGAGATTTATGCTATCGCTATAATTTTAAACAGTAACACATCTCTCACATGTTTTATTGTCTGCATAAAGTTTTCCATGGTACTTGCACCGGCAATGCAAGCGCTAATTCGGTTCACATTCATTAAACTACTCCGCATTAAATTAACTCAAAACGAGTAATTTGCCTCGAACAATTTTAGTACCGCTGAAAGCCCGAAACCTGGAGAACGGGCAAACCAGGAGAAACAAATTTCAAATGCTGGTAATTCCCGTAAGATTTATGCCTAAACCGGTCGTTAATTTATTGTATTCGAATCACTATTGTTCACGGATCGTAACGTTTAATACTTGAACTTAATCGCTTTGAGGTCGAACGGAGTACACAATGCTGTCATATTACGAAATTTCTGGTGAACAATTATAGTCTGATTTCGGATATAATTCCAGGATACAAAACAAATGACACAGGTGCAATAATAATCACTATTTTAAATACAGGGTAATTTAGTACACAATTCGTCTTAGTTCTTCTAGGTGAGTTAACTGCTACCAATAACTACTATTTTTTCATTCGTAGACTGTTAAACATGTTTCAATGTTAAGCGACTATCGGGTATACGTAAAGTAATAAAATAAATATAGATACTAACATTACTAATAGTTTTGAATTACATACTTGTCTAATTTATTTAACCGCTTACATATACATATGTACATCTTATATCTTTTGATTTAATGTTTAAAGAAATTACTATTATTAAATTAGATATTTTTATAACATCATCAGTAACATTGCTCATGAACTCGTTTACAATACGTACATTACCACTCTACGATTGGTAGAGAAGAAATACACCTTTGTACATAATGCAATAATTCCTTTTGCGCATACGTACCAGATCATGTTGTTTAGATAATAAACTACACCTAAATAAAGAGAGTATACAAATTTATTTTCAATAACATATCATGTTAGTAATAAGTATACTACACAATTATTAGCGGATACTGTCGCAACATAACACAGCTGCGAAAACTCGGGTTTAAATGGTGGAGAGCAAGGATTTGTGAAGCAAGTAAAGATAAGGGTCGGTGCAATTTCCAATTTTGAGACTCTCCGAAAAGTTGTAATCTCCTATAGACTATAGTTTTGGTAGTCCTAGATTACAATTTTGAATATGATTCTGACTTGGATTTAACCTGATACTGACGTGGTCTACATTAGTTGTAAGGTACGTTTGACTTGTTTTAAGCTAATCTGATTTGGCTTTGACTTGGACGGTCGCTGCTTTGAGGTTATTTCTAAGCAGAGTTTGATCTAATTTTAACCTGCCCTTGAGTAGCTTAATACTAGATTAAAATCAGTTTAGTACCAAATCAAACCAAAGCCATATTAGTTCAAAACTAATTTAGAACCAAACTAGTTTAAAACAAGCTCTAAATTAAACTCAAAACTGGGCCGCACTCAGATTAGCTGAAGCCAAGACTACTACAAAGTAATTTAAATACAAGTTAAAACAAGCTCAGACCGAATTAAAATCAAGTGTCTATCTTCAAATCAAGTCAAGGCCAACACAGATTATGTGTAAATCGGTTGTTTAATGTGTATTTTCACTTTGTATTTGAGCCTGAAGTGGGTGGTGTGACTGATATTGCCGCAAATGATGTAAATCCTTTTAGGGTAATAGGTTTATCTGAAATTAATATACACTTGAGTCAATCAATGAACATAAGGGTTCCGGCCGGACGGTATCCATCCTCACTTTGTTAAATCTTGCAATTACAGTACATTAATCTTACATTAAGTACTCCTCTATTTATTTTATTTAATAAATCCCTCCATAGTGGGGTCTCTCCTGATGTATGGAAGCAGACATTGGTCACGCCAGTGTATAAGGGTGGCTCTATAAACAATATTTGTAATTATCGTCCCATTTCGAAGCAGCCTGGTTTTGGAAAAATTAATGTGTTATCAACTCGTTCAATCAAAACTTAAATTCAAATTAAACTCAAATTAAAGATACATGGGTTCTGTGTAAATCGATTTACAATAATAAATTTATTAGAATATAGTAACTTTCTTTATAGTACGATTGACTCATCGTCACAAGTAGATGTTGTTTTCTCAGATTTTCACAAAGCTTTTGAAAAAATAAATCACAGTATAGTGATTGAAAAAAAAAATCAAGATGGATCGAGTCGTACATAAGAAACAGGAAGCAGGCTGTAGTTATAAATGGACAAGGTCTGAGTATGTGGATGTGACGTCTGGCGTCCCTCAAGGTTCGCACCTAGGACCCACTTTATTTATTCTACATATCAATGACATTGGTGCGGTTTTAAAACACCCTCATTTCTCATTATACACAGATGATGTTAAGTTGTACTCTGAGGTTGGTAGCCTTGACGATTGTCGAAGGATTCAGTCAGACTTGAGTAATCTTGAACAATATTGCGAGAAAAATAGGCGCTTTCTTAATATAAAAAAATGCAGATTTATTCGTTTCACTAAAAAGAAAATAACAATTCAACACAATTATTCCATTGGTAACAATCTTCTCTCTGAGGTGACAAATATTAGAGATCCCGGAATTATATTTGATTCTAAATCCTTTCAATAAGATATTGATGCAATAGTCAGAGTTAGTTTTAAAATGTTGGGTTTCATAATCCGAATATCTCAGGCGTTTACAGACCGGTTCTGTATTATCCATCTATATAAAGTACATATTAATAGTTTCTAAACTGGAATACGGGTGCGTGATCTGGAATCCGAATTATAATATCTATATTAATAGAATTGAAGGTGTGCAACGGAAATTTTTTAAATATTCGAATTTCAAATTTTATCATACAAGTTTCAATTACTCATAAAGAGTGCTGATGTATAATTTGATATCCTTGGAAGAAGATAGAAGAAAATCAAATGATCTCAAAACATTACACAAGATTGTTTGTAGCAACATCCATTGCCCTGCTCTCCTTGAGAAAGTCATGTTCAATATTCCTAGATTAAACTCCAGACATCCTGACATTTTTTACTGCTATCGCCAAAATACTAATATTGGTCTGAATTCTCCTTTATATAGAGCCACTTTTCTCTATAACACTGAATGGTATCAGATTGACATATTTCACCTGAGTTTTATTCAATTCAAAAAGTCGGTATTACAAATGTATAAACTGCAACACGCTGCACGAAATAACAGTCAGGAGCTATTGCTTAATATTCTAACTCGAGCATGTAGCAAATTATATACAAAATATGTACTATAGGAGATAAATAAATTGAATCGAAAAGCCATAAAATTTCCTCGGGACTAAATCAGATAGCGAAATATAAACAGACTAACAACTTGGTCAACTGTAAAGTGCCAGCGGCTGTATGCTGTAAAATATTTTAAACGTAAATATAAGGACATTAGATAGTAATATTTTTCGCAATAGCAAGCACTATATATACACCTACAAATAGCATCATCACAGTGTCCGCTATAATATTTCTCAATATTTGTATTAGTCTTTCTGGTCGATTCTGTTGCATTTTTTTCTCATCCACGGACGTCTTAATGATTAATAATTTAATTTAAGTTGGTTTAATATTTATTTAATATGTAACAAAATAACTTTACACATAACGTAATTAGAAGGTCATTACAGTTGTTTTTATTATAAACTAATAATGTAGCTAACAAGATTGTAAGTATAACAACGAAAAAGTACATACCTCCGACGCGAAAGCTTTTTAATCCAAACCAGAAAATATGTCGTGTATTGTCGTAGTAAAGGTAATGTAACGGACTTTTATATATTGTTATAAAAGTCGCAAACCTTTCTAAAGCAACGCTAGGCGGCACAATATTTCTGTCCGTGCAACATGTTTTTACCCGGAGCTCTATGAATCATGTTACACCATCTACGATAAAACATTCCATATATCACGAAAATGCTGCTTTTCAGTTTTCTTGTTCTAGATGAAAAGTTAGTAGTCTAGCTGCAAGTATCTCCTAATGTCCTTCATAAATAGCGAACAAAATAATTAGGAGATGATGTGAAATTGCTGAGTTTGAAAAATTGTTAATCTTTATTTGTGTCCTTACAAAGGCTCTCCACCTTATGGCTGTTTATATAATGAACATCTAGCTGCAAAATCTATAACCAAAACATTCGGGTGGTGAATTTCTTGCTACCAAATTTCAACAAACAGCAATATAATTACACACACTCAACGACCAAATTGGATATTTGTAGTTACATTTAATACAGAATAGTAATAATCTCATACCGGCGCATCCACCAAATGTTTGAGTTATTCTAGGTAAGCGACCGCTGGGTATCTCAAAATGACGTAAATCTAAATGGTGTATATTGTACGGTAGATCTCATCTTTTGTATTAATTATATTACCCAAGCGTATAATCAAACCAAATGGATACTCAATTGGAATTAACCTAAACGTTAGGCAGGTAATTATTTGTTTAATTAACTTGCATCTTCATTTTCCAAAAATATTTCTATAAATCTATTTTTAAATATTATCTAATGTATCTTTAACTCGGTCTCCTACTGTAACAAAATCTTGTCACATGTATGGGTCAATAGGTTTCTCTATTATATAGTTAGAAACAGTATTTTGCAATTTGATGAATTTGACATTCTGCATTCCTTAATATATTTAATAGTGTCAACGCAAACCTGTAGACATAGAAGAATATTTTTTCGTCAAGTAAATACGTATATTTTCTTGAGGATTGATATTTTGTTCAAATAAATATGTGTAAGATAAAAAAGTTCATATGAAAATAAAATATTACATTTAAATGTTTACAACTATAAATTTATTAGATATACTAGGAAGCGACTACCAGTTGAATTTAATGATACTCTCAATAATGAAGCTCTGGAGAAGGTGTCTGTTTGTAAAGACATGGGTTTTATTACCCTCCGTGCTTTAAAAACTTTTGAATATATTTGTAGAACCACTAAGCCTTTTAAGGATCATAAATGCATAATAATTTTTTTCAACTCGCTGATAATTAATAATTATCTGTATGACTGTGATCTGTAATCCCATATATGTATAATGTCCATATTGATAGAATTAAATCGGTACAGAGAAAACTTTTAACATTTTTGGGATATTGTAATTTCGGAAATAATATACAGAGCTGACGATTGGTTGCCGACGATTTATTATCATTAAAATATAAAAAAATAATTGTTGATCTTTTGACAACATACTTTGTTACATTGTTTATAATCATTTTAAGGTATACTTTATATCTTTTTTGCATTACCATATTTTTATTTCACTTTATTGTTATTACTGTTGTTACTTTTATATTTTGATTTGCACGTTTCAGTCGGGCTTGGCTGATGTTTACTTCTGTAGTGTATTGGATTATGTATTCCATGGAGACTTTTTTGCGACAACAGCCCCGCTAATTTCTAAAATATATTTCGTAGAATTTACAATAACACCTGCAAATATGGTAGGTACTGTTGTATAATACTCAAAAAAACTGACTGGATACAAAAGTGAAGATAGCAATAACTGCATTTCTACTGCCGTCAACTTGTATTGTAATGGACTCAATCATTTCTTTGTCTATAACTACGTTAAAGTTCTGAATGGGCAGCACAAGAGATTTAAGATATATATCTTAGACATTTATAATAAAATTTGGCAATTCCAATTTTTTTTTTAAATAAGCTCAGCTAATGGTTTTGTTTCTGGTAAAATTTTGCACAGATATTTTCTACAGCTGTAAAGTATTTGTTACTTTAACGTGATTCTCATCAATGTTTTATATTTAGACATCAGTCTTTAAAATTTTCTACGATCTACAATCAATCTGGCTATTTTGTCTCTAAAACATCCTCTTGCTCTGAAAATGTTTTATTTAGTTTAATACTATCTGTGGTAGTGCATTAATCTGTTAAGATTTACTTTTATAACTGAATTAAGTTTAATTTTATGCATTTCAATAGTGAGTCTCATAATTCTTGACGATGTTCTTCAGAAAGACTCTTGGATCAGTTAGTATTAAATATATGATATTTTGTTAATACAGTTAAGTCAGTTTTGTAATTGGTTTATAGTGTGTCTTGAAGAGGCCAATACCTACTGCTGATAAATGTCGGCAAGTATCAGTATGTAAATATCACAACTAAGGCTTTGTATCACTTTTAGCCTTATTTAATAATTACAAAGACCTCTACTAATAAGTTATTTTTCTCCATCCACATATGTATAGAGAAAGTCTGAGAGTGATTATTGGTTTATAACCAAAATAAATGTTTTCCACCGTATTGTAAATGAGATATTAGTAGTAGATTTATATCTAATAAAATGGTATAACTCACAGCTGTTTCACATTTGGAAAAGGTAACAGCAGAACATTGACAAAATATAAAAGCGAGCACGAGCGTTATCGGTTCAAATTTTATGTGATAAATCATTAGCGTGAAAATTATTCATAAACAAGTATTTATCTAATATTTGCATTGTAAACAAGTAAAATTAATGACTGAAACTTGGAGGATGGAAATGGCGACCATTAACGGTCTGCTGCTATAGGACTCTGTTTACATCGCTATTCGCCAACATCGCAGCCACCACCACCGCTGTCGGTACTTTAATCGATTATGCTGATCTCGTTTCTTTCATCCTTTGTAGATTTCTCTCAGATATGCACAACAGCTTCCATTTGAAGATTGAGATGAATGACTCTCAGCCAAAATTCGTGCCTATTTACGTTATTATATTAAATTTCCTAGAATTTCCGCTGCATAGATGAGAAAGCAATATGCGCCTCTTTAGAAATTTTTATATTGTAAGGAACACATTAATAATAGGAAGTTCAAATAACTGTAATAAGAGATCGTACGAAAATCTATACATTTTCAATTGTTATTTAATAAAGCGTCGGGTAGGAGAATTAAGTCGCATCTTTAGTTTTGTCCAACGGCCCACTTGGAATTGAGAATTATGGCAGAAAATCTAGGAGGAATGAGTGCATGCATAAGTGCATGGGTGCAAGCATATATACACGACGGCGACCTCAAATATTTCCGGAATCGACAAGAAAAACACAGTGTTGGTGTGCTTTTTATTTTTATTTTTCCATGTAATCTCTTCGAAGATCAATACACCTTTTCAAACGGCGCCCCAGTCTCTTCAAGTAGTCGGAAATTAGGACGTTTTGATGTCTGCAAAATAATTGTCTGTAGCGGAGACGACCTCTTCATTTGGTACAAATCTCTTTCCTACGAGCGAGTTCTTCAGGTTTGGGAATGGGGAAAGAGTCGCTGGGGAGGTCCGATGAATATGGAGGCGCAACTCACTCAATTTCCACACGTCGTTGCCTTATGAATGTGCATTGTCGTGGTGGAAAAGCACTTTTTTTCGCTGCAAACGAGGCTAGTTCTGCTTCAATACTGCATCGAATCGGGTCAATTAGTCGCTGTAGTATTTCCTCTTGATCGTTTTTCCCTTCTGCAGATAGTCGATGAGAATCACACCTTGGGAATCCCAAAAAATGGCCGCCATGACGTTTCCGACCAATGGAACGGTCTTTGCTTTCTTCGGAGATAATTCGCCCGGAAACGTCCACTGCTTCGACTGTTTCTTGGTCACCGGTATGTAGTGGTCGATCCAAGTCTCATCCATGGTTACGAAACACATAAAGAAATACCTTGGATTGCCAGATACTCCTCCGCAACGGTCACCCGCTTATGTTTTTGCTCCGGTGTGAGCAAACGCGGTACCCATCGCGCCGAAAGCTTTTTTATGCCCAAAATTTCGTGTAGGATATGGCTAACGCATTTCTCTGATATTGTAACGGTTCAGTATGTTGCTGCGATCTGTCTCGTTTTGGAGTAGGCAGAGCTATCTTGGGGCCGTTGTAGATAGCTGATTGGTGTGTGATTGTGGTTGCATACTGTTGGGTTTTGGGGTCTTCTTCTAACAGCCAGCAGCGTGGTCAGACGTAATACTCCGGGAGACGAAAAATTTGTGGAATTTTCGATGGATTTGGAGTGATATTTTGTGGGGTTGATCCACGTTGGAATTTTTGGTGTCGAAAATTACCGTTTTGCGGGTTCTGGTGGCATTTCCCGATGTGAGAGTGTAAATTGTTCTGCGACCGTTTAGTTTTGCTGAAATGGCGGATTAGTGTGAATTACGTCGACACGTGGGCGAAGAAGGACTAAATCGTAGTTGTCGAGCCGAATAACACCTCAGGCTCGTTTTCTGGCTGGGTATATATCGATTTGTATCGATTTATATAGGGTTTCATATTAGTTGTACCAGCTGTTGGTTTTATTGGAGATTGGGAACTTCGGAGGATGGCTGACTGATTATAATATCCTGACCGTGGAGGAGAAATATTCACAAGGACTGCGTGGAATCTTCGCAGCTCAGTGGTTTCAGCTAAGTTCACGTATTTTCTAATTAACTTTATTGATTTTCTATGACAAGTACTATATACGTACTTGAGTACACTACGTTTGACAGTTCTAATGCGTTGTATCGCAGCAAATGTTAATTTTTCATTGCACTGTACTAGGTGAGGGCACAATTGTCCGTTATGAATATCGATTGCTTTGCTTTTATGAAAAAAAAAAATATATTGGTTCTCTTAAATTCAATATTACATTATTAACAACAATTATATATATTTTTGGCTCGCTTCTTGGTTGGCAAGCCGTAGTATGGTTTCCATAGTATGTATCTATAGCTAATTAATTTGGAATTAATTGGGTTAATTGTAGAGTATAATAATATATATATATAAAGATACATATTTGTCTTCCCTTCCTTTGTAAACGGGACTTAAGGTCGCTTGTCGGGTTTGCGGACGTTGCGTTTGCGCATTTAAAAAAAAATAAGAGTTATATTCTTGGGAGAAACGATTGGCCAAGCCGTGATACCAGAATCCTATGTAGACGAGCGTAGTCATTTTATATTTACTGATATGTTGAGTTTATTTCATTATTTTTTATACAGACCTTAACCACCGCGGTCATGTTAGGAATTTAATTGTAAATTTTCCTAATTGTTGAATAAACAACGGGCTTCTTAAATTCTTTGTTGAATTTATAAATAAAACTGGTTATAGATTGTAGTTTGAATTTTCTTTCTTTATATTTTTGTATTGCGCTATACTTAATTACGTATATTATACCCCTACCCCCCCTTCCACCGTCTGTTTCGCCGTTCTGTTGTGTTGGGTCGTATGAGAAGAAATCTCAAAACGGCGTGGCGCCGAGGTTTGCGACACCATTCCGATTGGAATTACGGACCATCCCTTCTCCACCGAGCTAGCGAGGGACTTCCCAACTATACAGGTAGGGTGCGCAATATGCAAGTTTTGTTTGATATGAATTCTAGGTATTCTTTTTATATATAGGGTGTTCGGTTAGGTAGGTCTATGTCTGTGACAGGTGTTGCCTAGGTTGTAAATAATATTTTGCCGGTTATCTCGACGCTATTGCGGCTAATTAAATATTACGTCATAATATGCCTGTTGTCTCTGCTATCTCTTTCAGCTTCAATCGGCAATCGGCAATCGGCTAACACGACATCATGACATCATCTTATCGATCATTTCATCGTTCGTAGCGGTTTTTGGGCATTCATTGCGTGGCTCGTCACTTATACTTGTGCGGCCATGTTTGAACTCGTTCACCCAGAAGCTGATGGTCGAGAATGATGGAGTAGGTCTGACAGGAAATTGTAGCAAAATTTTTTGAATTTCAGTGAAATTAGATTTTATCCATTTTTGCGAAAGTGCCTGATTTGCTACACACTTTTAAACAACAGCTATTGACAGTAGACGTCTGCAATTTTGACAGCTACTATAAACAAGATTGCCTCTACCGACCAATGAATCCACTTTAACCTTTGTGCGCCAGGTTTTGCCGATTCCGGTCGCCCTCGTATAAGAAGTGGTTTTAAATGATTGGCAGAGAGTTTTCCACCTTCCAAATTTTTGTTAGATTGGCGATTTGGTTTTGAATTCGTCGTTCGGAATATGAAATAAATTTGGGTTTGGCGATAAAATATCGACAATAGGTTTTTAGAAAATCATTTTTATATTGATTTAATATACAGAAAATTAATGTAAATGTGATAAAAAGATAGACTGCAATGTAGATTATTTTAAATATACTTTTAATTAATATTATTATCTACAATAAAATTGAGCACAACATATTTAAAAGGTGATTTTTTTACATCAAAACAGCTACACATTGTTCACTGGAATGCATGTTTAAACTGACCAGCGTTCTTCCAAGCTTTGAGGTCGATTTTGATGAATTTGATTTTTTAAATGCCTAAATAGATAAAAATTTAAATGGATTGAGTGAGGTGGCCGTAATAGCCAATAATCTCTATTAAAATATCTGTCACCAAAACATTTTCATCTCTTTGCAGTTCATCGTCATGCAACTGATCTATAAATACTATATAATAAAATTTGAGTGCAATATTTTTCCGTATTGACATTTTCATGAAAAAAGAGAAGAAGAAGAACACCATTGGTGCCGTTGCCACTCAGCGTTCTTAATCTGGTCGATATTCCCTATATGGATAAATTTTGTACTTTATCATGTTCTACATATTTCGGTTGTCGATGGCTTTTTCGTTATATGATAGCCCGGTTCTGTAGCGCATAGACAATCAACCAGTTGTCCATAAAATGATCAGTAAAGCTGACAAATAATAAATGCAAAAGCAGTCCCATGTAAACCTTAGAGATTAGTATGAATCGCTTTTCTTTAAAACAAGATAACGATATGGGCGTGCATTGTGTATGTATTGTGTATTTCATGTATTCATAATTCTTGAATATTTAATTTGGAAAAGATAGAACAGAGTTGTGCAATTGTTAATATTCGATACTCGCTTAATACTTGAAACTATTGTTCTGTAATAAAATGGTAATTCTACAAGTCTTATACCTATTTTGATCGAAATTGTTGAATGAATAATATTTTTTCTACATATACTTCTACTGTGTTACGACCAGAAACTTTACATAATAAGAAGTGAATGGAAGGTTTGAATCCGACAACGAATAGGAACACAAGTAGGTTACATTACATGGAAAAGGATTCCTAACAAAGGATAGGTGGATTAATTTAAAAAGAGAACGTGCAAATTATAGTAAGTACCATCCTGAGAACCGTACACTAAACATCTGGTTAATTTGCTTACATTAAAACCGAGTAATTTGTTCTTAGCCTTGTTAATTACATCTGTGTAATTTAAATACTCTTGGTGCAGATTAAAGTATATTTAATGTATTTGTGGACTGATAAGTATAAACTTAAATAAAACAACTAATTTTTAGTAATTTCGTTATTTTCTCAATTTGATTACATTAGTCTATATATGGATTAGATCGATAAGTTGTACCAGACATTATACCATGAGATTAACTTAAACCATTCTTCCATAATTTCAAACTCAGTATTATACTCAGTTAAGGTAGTATCAGTAGCAGTAGCATATTTATTAAACGCAGTCGAATAGTTCCCACACAAATAATCGCTAACGATAAGCATAGCGGCAGATCTGCTTCCTTATTCAATATTTCGCCTTCTGCTACCTTTATTCCATTTTTCTAACCCGATTTCATATTATACGGACGCGAATATATTTTGTTCTGATGTAATATGTTATTTGCAGTACGGTGAAACGCAGACTTCTGCGGTATCCAATTTGTAGGGATTGTTCCTCTAAATATACTCTAAAACCCATTCCTTCGCATCAGAGTGCATACATTTCATGTCGGTGCTTGCTCTTTCTTTGGATATGTGCTTGATTTATGTTATTAGGGTTTTGTTGAGTTTTATTTTTTTCTTCTTCCGCCGTGACTTTTATGTAACGGTAGAATTTATGGCATAAACATGATGTTAAATCTTCTTGAAAATTTACAATGTACAAACTGTACAATAGTACCTCATCCGTACGTGCAATGGCGACCACAGAGTTGGCCTGGCTTTGTGTTTACATTTTATATTAATGCTGTGTATATCAATACAAACTAAGAAGAGCTTTGTAGTTTGATATCGGGGTTTTATATTGAATTGAGTAGGTATGTTTACAGCTGCAGAGATCTCATAAATAGAAATAACAATGAACTGAGCTATGCGCTCCTTGTACTTAAAAATATTCTTAAATTCATTCGTTTGTCGGTTGCATCGTTCTGTTTGTAATGAGGCAACACTAGCAGCTCGCTAATTCAGATTTCGTTGAGATTTTGTAGAGGGGCTGAGTAACTTGTTAGAAGAACAACAGGGTATATCTCTCTGTAGAAGCTTGTAATATATTCAAATTTTTGTGGAGATATTTAACATAATAACATAAATATTATATATAAAGAAACGTGAAGATTAGGAAAGTCAAATTGCGTAAAATAGATGAGAGGTTGTAGAGTGGAATTTTGCAAAATTTACCATTTTTACAGTGTCACTTAAAGTATTAGGTAACTCTGCAAAAATATGCTTACATGTCAGTGCTTTTCTACATATGTGTACAACATTGGCACTGTCCATTCATTCGATCGTTTATTAATTTAGTCGCAATCAAAGACGAGAATGTGTTGCGATCATTGATTTTGTATGTAATATTCTTGAATAGCATGCTTAAAAATATATTTAATAAAAACGCAGCGTTTGCTACAACATCGGTCGGTCGGATTGTAAAGTAATTCATCTTTTACTGACCACGTCATTTGCTAAACCATTAATTCTACGCGACAGTATATTGCTTGATACCTAACCTTACCTAAATGATTCATTTGAAGCTGATAGGAAAGAAACAGTCCTTTTATTTATATTTATGACTTGGATGTTTTGTTTCAAGGTGCTAATAAATGGTGGTCTTAAGCTGTTGTCGGCTGCAGTTAGTTCTAGTTCAACCTTGAATGTGAACCTACGACGCCCGACTAGCTTAACCTAAAAATCTCGGTATATAATGTTTTCATTATATACAATTATTACGATCCGTTTTTAAAGACGAAACAATATATATACAACAAAAGATAAACACAATTAATAATTTATCTGACTTTAGCATATAGTCCTTACGCAGTGCTACGAATGGTCTATAACCTATATAATAAAGACAGCAAAATGTGCGCATAAGTGTGACAGTCTGCGACGTGTACATATTTCATGAGGCGTCGACCTTTGGCACACGAGCGGGAATCCACCTCAAAAGGCCCGACTACCATTTGACAGTTTGCGATGTTGCCACAGTTAAATTTTTCATAATATAATGTTTTTATAATTTACTGAAAAAGTATTTTAAAATTGGGCTTCATACACACATGTGTAGATGTATTTTGAATGCTCATAACAAATTTCAGTAATTAAGTCTAAAATTTAATTGAGTAATCTCTATTCCCCTATCAAGGTAAACGGGAAAAGACATTGTGAAGTCAATATCGCATATTAATAGACAAAATTGTATATGTAGATGTAAAACATTTGTAGAAATATGTGTATTTCAATTTTCAAATTATATTAAAATAAAATCGAGCAAACAATTTATAGAGTTATTTAGATATGGCACCGCTGTAAAATAATCAGCTGGTAGACGACCCTCTTAAGCAGCAGTTTTCGGAACGTACGAGAATATATTTGCATTGCCAGCGGCGTTGCGTTTTGTCACCCTGTTGCAGATTGTTCGTGCGATTCGACAATTTTATTGTCCATCCTCTGCTTTCATTAGTGAGGCAGACACAAGAAAATTTTTTGAAATTATGCGGACTTTAATTTTTTTATTTAGCCCACTGTTGCAATTCCTGCACTTCCATAGTTCAATAATACGAAATATTAACAACAAAGTTAACTTGCACTGATTTTGCCTGTTATTTATTTTGTGCGGTGTTGCTGCGAATTTGCGTAACAGAGTTTGTCAAGTGTTGTGCCAGTCATAATTGTACTACTAAGTTAAATGCTTTATTGTAAATCCAAAATAGAGTGAATAATTCATTTTGTAATATTCAATTGGAATTAGGAATAAAGCAGTCTCTTTTATGTGGCGACCAAGGCGATAAACATAAAAATTTGTTAATACTTGTACACAGAATAAATGAAATGTTAACTACATGCCTGTCGAACCAAACTGATAGCATAATTTAACTATAAACTATAAAGGCCATTAAAGACATTTGTGCTTAATTGCATTACTAGCCCAGTACATGTCTCCTAACATGCTATAGATAGATTAGCTTTACGAATCTTAGTGAATACACTTCTGTAAGAACAACGAAGATCCAATACCTACTAAAATCATGTTATACATACTGTCGCGCCTTAATCCAGATTACCTTGCTCCTACCTAAAAATGAGAAACTCCCAGATATACAAAACCAAAATCACCCAAATGTTAATTTCAACCACTGTAGTTTGTTACCTATTCTAAACAAGATGTTGCTGTCGTATGGACGTACACCACCTTGCTCGCAGAGATGGGAGCGGGTTAAATATGTCAGAAAGTTGTTGGCGCCACCTATTCCCAAACAAAATACTTTTATGTAGCTACTTGGGAACGAGATACTCTAACGTCGATATTTTAGCAAGCAATTTGACAATCGTAGTAAAGTATCTAATCTATAACACAACTTTTATTTACAACCACAGCTCTCATTATCATAAAATAAAAAAAAACACAGAGCCTGCAAACTCAACGTTTAATAAAAATTATGTACGTTTTAAATATTTACAATAAATTCTGCTATTTGTCTAAAATATATCCCAAAAATGTTGTAAACACAGTAGGCAGGCTCAACCGTAGTAACTGTCAAAAGCATGATCATGAGATCGTGGACAATGCACTGTTTACAAAATATAATCAGATACATATATACATAGATAGATACATACATTAAAATAAAAGCGAGTCGTTTGAGATAGTTAAAAAAAACTACAAGATATTAGATTAGATTAGATTAAATTTGTGGGCAGCGGCACTGCTGTCTTTAGTCACCGCGACCTGCAAGGATCTATTCTAACATTGCCCTTCTAGTTGTTAAACTAGTTGGAAGCTTTTGATGAACCTTAGAATTAGTCTGGAATTTCCGTGCCAGATGTCGGGATTGTCGGGTATGACTGGCAGCAACAAAATTAGACAGAATGTGTTCTGCCGTCTCTAGATCTTCCTCACATAGACGGCAGATCTTTCCCAGTCTATGTAGGTGGTACTTCAGGGCCAGAAGTCAGAAATCCTGCCAGCAGTCTAAGGTCCCCTTTGCTGAAAGATAGCAACGACTGTGTTGTCTTAGGCGATCCTGATAACAGTGCCTTCGTCTGCTTTTGTCCTGCGGTATTCTGCCAGTGGGAGGCCTTTTTGTTGACCTCCAATTTGTTACCTACTTGTTTTAGGTGTCTCTTTTGCAGCCCGCAACAGGGATAAGAATGAAAGGCATTTTCGCGGTTTCTTTGGCAAGCTTGTCTGTCTTTGCGTTCCCTTCGATCTCTTGATGGCTTGAGACCCACTGAAGAGTTACGTAGTTATTGCGTCCGAATTGCCTTAAATTGCATATACATTTGTGCAACAGACTGGGCTCGTATGTGTAGGCACGCACAGCCTTCAACGCCGCTTGGCTGTCCGTTGATAACTACAAGATATACTAAATTCCTTGATGTATTATTAACTTAAACTTGAAATTTAAACATTAGACTGATCCAAACGGTCAGCTTATTTGTCGAGGATTGAAGTCTGACTGAAGAAGTTCTACTAATGAAAATTGGAATCAAAAGAATCCGACAATATATGAAAATATCTCAAGAGGACAAGGTGTCACCAACATTAATTAAATACAGCAACTGTTAGAATTCTTATAGGGACAGTAACGTAATTGAAACATACACTCTACATTTGTTACAATATTAAGGAATCACGTCACCAGAGTTTAAATGAAACGTATTTAATGCTGACGATACGTTCACGAAGAATGTAATAATACATACAGTTAACATTTCAACATAAATATATGAAGTAATTCTGGGTACTGCAATGTAACTTTGCGAAAAGAAGTTACTCTATTCTTATTTTCAGGATATGGATTTAAAAAAATATATTTACTCACGCAAAGGACAATATCGTCTTACAGCTTCGTAAATTTATAAAGGAATACGGTAGAGTCAGAGCACGTCAGATTCTTTTTATGATAACAAACTAGACACGATATTGATTTCTTCATCGCAAAAATTCCCGAAGGCACGGATATTGAGACTGTCAATGTCAATTTCTGGCCGTTTTAGTGTTTGCGCATCTCTTGACGTACACATATTTGCGTTGAGCAGATGGTATCGAATGCAATGTTAAGTACTTACGTTCCTTCCTACCTAGGAACCTTTATTCCTTTGTCGTCCTTTTGTGTACTACACACTGATGAAATTTAGATAACAATTCCAATCGTTTAGAAAATGATATCGTGACTTTAAATTAAATTCTACAGCGTAGCTGATTTATTCTATCGATAACAGGACACTCGTTCTAATGCGACAGACATTCTACTTTATGATAAGTACTTGTGCGAGCCGGCTTGATAAAAAGGGAGCAATACCATCTAATATCAAATATTGCCTATTTTAAATTACACGACTGAACGGAGATAAAATCGAAGAGATACCTGTTTAGACTAGATTACGAAACTGCAATTTCAATGGATTATAGGACTATTTGTCTTCGTTCTTTGGATGATTGCGACGACGAATTCCAATAGTAATTGCATTCTTATTGTCAGGTATATTTACGGTTCAATAAATCCTTTAAGTTGGTAGTTCGCATTATTATTTTGCATCTACATTTTCCATTCGATGCACATACTTCGTCGCAAAATAATAACTCTCCACGCAAACATGCAAATCCCGATCCGGATGAAAGAACTTTAATAATAGAAATACTGAAGTTACGAACTTGGAAAATGTAGTGAAATGGTATGTACCAGCTTTATGAAATTTAAAAGCAACTTTCACATAGTACACGTTTCAAAAACGATAAAATGAAAATTTCAACACAGCTAACATCATTCTTGTTAGGTATATGCATATGTATATATAATTAATTTTGTTTTACATATACAAACAATACTTTTAAGTACACAAACGATTGCAACAACTTAATTCAATAGAGATTCAATAGGAGGGTTGTGCTTCAAGTAGTATTTTTTGGTATATAATTCAGTAAGTGTCCTTATCAGTTTGTGCGACTTAATATGTATTATGCATACGGTTGAATTTACTGGCGCATGGTATAGACGTATATTTCAAATGTAAGGAGATACAAACATAATGTTTGGCGTATAATTATCATATGAACATACGACTCAACGAGTCAACGAGACCAAGGTCTGCGGTCACTATCGGACCGGTGGAGGGATCGCGTTGCCAGAATTGGCATTTTCTACTTTTTCAGGGTGTGTACATGCTACGTCCGCAATAGGAAGTCAGTAGTGCTACCTGGAAATGTTTCTAGTGAAGACTAGTATTTTATTGATATTAACATATTGCTTATTTTGTAAAATACATTTTTTAGGAGACTAAATTTCTCCGATTTATTAATTTGTAATTAAAATGTTTCGTAAATGCACTTTTATTGTAACTCTAATTTGAAATATCTAAATTCTGGGCAAAAGAAATAAACTATGCAAATAAAATATACAAATTTCACATCTATATCCATCTACTGATGGAATTTCATGATCCGACACTACTTCAATGAGATGGCAGTAATAATATAGTGTTATTGTTTAACGTTTAATAGAAAGAACAAAGGTCTATTAAATGTAAATTATTGATTCGAGTTCGGCAAACGAATACCATATACCAGCGCATCAACGTTATTCCGCTATATGCGTTGTGTCTACAATTAAAATCCGCTTTAACGGATTAAAATTCTGGCAGATATTAATAGGGAAATTCCGATATGCACGTACATACGTCCCCCGAAAAATATACTCTCCTAAACGAAATAATAGGAAGAGTTTGATAATCAGTTTTTAATTCGAAAATAATGTCGAACATAAGCTCCTAAATCACTGCTTGAATAAAGCTGTCTGATGGAAAATTATTGGTGGTAAAGCTCAACGATGTGTATTTAGGCTCAATTAACTTCAAATTCGTGAATTATGTCTTTATCGATTGTTCTCGCATTTCAGCTTCGGATGTTCAATTGTTATCGGAATAGTATTAACATGTGAGTAGCTAATAAAACAGTACCAGTGTTTGTGAGCTCAGGACTCACTTTATTAAAAGAAACACTAGTATACCATCCATCTACAACCTAATAATTCCTAGCACAGAGAAAAACCAATTAATGAATTGCCCCAACATTAGGTGTCAGTTGCACAAGAGGTGTTGATTGGGTGGGTTTGTGGCTGAGACAAGAATGTTCAGTAGTTGATTATTATCTACTACGATATCTTTGTAAGACTATGTATATGGGAGAAACAGGTTGTGTCCCAGTTTTTGGAATTTGGCAACTGATTTTAATAAGTGAGATTGAAGGTTCGGGACGATGTAATTCATTTTATAAAATGTTCGATTCAAAGATTTTAACAATTGGGGTGTTACAATTCGGTTTGGAGTTGGTGTAAATTATAACATCGTATTTTATGAAAGAGATAAATCAGTTATTTTATTATTTATGAAAGCGTATCCTGTGCTCATCGTTTACTACGCCAAGTTTTTCGGAAAAAAATTTAAACGCAAATGCAGGAAATGCACTTTTAAGGGCATTTGATAAAAATCTTAAAAAGATCCTTGCCAATACCACAGTAGCTATGTTGCTGCCGTTTTGCCAAGCTGTGTTCTACATTGCATTCAACAGTTCCTCAAACTTCGTGCATTAGTGATGGTATTTGTGAACCCATTAACATTCTCTCGTTGCTATATTATATTTCTAATAAATCTTCTTTTAGCATCTCCTATTGTAGGAAACTTCTATTTGAAGTAGATGAAACCAAGAGCGTTGTCTATGTTTTTGACGAAAGTCTTCATTAATTCTACTTTTATGTATAACGGTGATAGATGTACCCTTTTAGGATCATATAGTGCATCATACTTTCAAGAAGGAATAATTCACGTTAGGCCATTCTTTTCTAACGCAATGCTTTTTTTTATCCTTCTATCAAATTCACATGAGAAACAACAAAACGTTGTATAGCCAAACTGCGGACCAAGAATAAGTGCTCTAAACTTCAAATTATCACAATTATTATTCGTAGACAACATACATACATTGAAGCTGTCATAGCAGTAGGATACGCCACAACTTTTGAGAGGAACTTATTGTTGTTTTGCAGAAGCGCAGCCTTTAAACTAATTTTGAAATAATCAATGAATAAACTCCATTGTGTTAGTATGGTCAATGCCAAATGCCTCCATTAGAGGAGAAATATCATTACAAATCTTACGATAAATAAATACCTTTGTGTTCCTTTGAAGAAGATTCCACCCATATAGTTGGGAATAGAGCATTTTAGACTGTTTTTGGGTAGCGTTAAATCTCGTATAAGATCTTTAAGATTTTCATTAGTAAACAACTGAAACTCAGATGAAAAGTTTTGAAAATTCAGGATCAAAAGTTGTGTCACCAAAATATCTCTTTTTATCCCCATTTCCATCAGAATTTAAGTTCCCTTCATCTAATATCATATTTTCTGGATGTGCTGGTGTGGAAAATTCTTCGCAGTATAGAACTGGTGTCATTGCACATTGCAAGATAAACAACACCACTGTACTTTTTATTTTGACGTAATCTCTCGGGTATTCCCTCTAAATCATAGAGAAGCGTGTAGTAAGAAGCTTGGGGTACAGATACATAGAGCCCAAAGCCTTATTTGGTTCACCACTTCACACCCAAAATGGAGTTTACAACATTTTTTCACTAATTCATCACATACATATATATATAGCGAAAGTTGTTATGATAATTTAAACAAACTCTATGCATTTTATAGCTAACGACTAATTTAAAAAATTAATTTGTAAATATGTAATATACAATAATTCAGAAACACAAAGCACTCACAACGACGTGTTTACTGGTTCACTATTATCCCACAACTGGCATCATTCTGATGAGTGTAGCGCAACTTGATAAACCACATTTATACGTCTCTATACATACATGTCTGGACCCGCTCAACAGTAGCAAAGATACGATTTAAAGTACCTCTCTACAAGGTTTTATTTGACAATGTACAAATTTATGAAAAAACATTTGAAGATACCTAAAAAAATTAAAATAATTAGGAAACGTGCGTAAAGGAGTTCATTGCTATTCGTGCAATAAAAATCATGTTGACCACTGTTATTAACTTCAATATTTCATGTTGCTTATTAAAATAAAAAATAATAGAAGAACAAATTATGATAGATCACGTGGTCGCGTCGGTTACTTGCCCGTACATTTGGAGGAAAAGCATGTGTACATATACAGATCATTTAGAGAGACTAAGGCCTGCTATTCTCCCTTGCCCACTGCGATAGCAAGGGCATACGCATACATGAGCAATCTAGTTCCCACACTAGCCTAAGTACTGCTACTAAAAGGATCGAAACTGATCGCAGCGAGGAAGGGGGAATAGCACGCTTGCGTTAATTCCGTATATGCTATACAACCGCCCCACTCTAATTCTATCTCTTTTCTAGCTGGCCTTAGTCCCTCTAAATGATCTGTATACGTATAGTGTGCAGAACTCCTTCCTAGGTAGAGATGCTTTCCTAATAATAAACACAGGTTCATATTTTTCAATTTATACTTAGTTCGAAAATGTATTCAAGGTGTAATTTCAAAATATTTGTTACACTTTTTGGAGGATACAGTATAATTATGTAACTATTATAAATTGTTCTATAACAGTTAAAATGCCACACCTATACACATAAAATAGGAAATATTCCAATTACGCATACAATCTATTTGCACATTTAGCAAACGATTATTATTTCGAGACAATTGCTTCTCTTTACATGGCTATGTTACCTTTTATCGCATATAGTATATTAACAATGAAGTGTGATGTGAATCATAATCGTTAAACAGATTGAAAACTATATAATTATCTTGAAATTCTGCCCGGAATTTTGCGTAATTAATTTACCTATACAGTCCTCTTTTGTAGTACATACATACATACATATATCGAACTTCGGCTTTCAGTGTATTGTGCGCAACTTCGACTAATAGTCCCTGTAATGATTGCACTGTACTAGACATTACGTAGACGCCAATATGTCAAACAATAATGAGGTATTTCTTCATGGTTTATGCACATACCACACTATTGATAACTAGAATATTGTATTGTGGCGGTATGCTTATATTGTTGTTGTGCCAAATACCGTACAACCATTGTGTCCGGTATCAAAATTTATTACTATTTAGAATTAGTAGGGTTATACCTGATATTATGTATTACATTATTAATTTCTGGAACAGACGGATTTCAGTAAGTTTTGGAGAATTTTACGATAATGAAACCTATTTGTTTAAAACTAAAACAAAAGCGCTTGATAAGTTATACATTACATGGATTGATAGATAATCAACATATTGTATTCTATGCGAGATATATAGTGAATATTGTTTGATGTCTTTATGTTTCAAAAGTTAATTTAAATAGCTTTCATGTTCCCAGTTGTTAGTAGTTGTACACGTAATTCAAGAAATCATGGGCAGTTTGATATTGATATATGCAATTTCTTAAAAAGTTGTTTTTTATCATTAGATATTTATCAATCAGTGCAGTGCGGAGAACAACGTGGAGGAACGAACTGCGTGACAAGGAAATTCGAGCGTCCGTATCGAAGCACTCTTATTCAGTATTATACCACTTGTCGTTTTCAGAGCTTATCAGTACACCCATAATAAGGATATGTCGCAGTTAGGTACGTTTCGGAAACGGAGTATTTTGAAGAAACTAGAACACATAATAGCGAGTATGCCGGATTTAGAATACGAAGGTGATAAAATTAAATGTGTAAGGTGGTAAGGTGCGACAACTATTTGACGTGTACCAGCAGTTGAAATTATGAACGCCACCTAAAAAGTATAAAACACTCTTCTGCAATCCGTGACAAACGATATAGCGAAAAATTAACGTTTGATATAGATGTTTGTTTCATTCTATGTAATCTACAGTTCACCTTACTAGACCAAGAAGCATTTGTTTCCTTCTGGAGGACCTATTTGGATTATACATTACCAAGCCGGACATCGATAAGAAACGTTATGCCATCTGCTCATAACTATGTTGAAAGAGGAATTAAAGCAGAATTGAAAGATAAGAAATTGTACTTATGTATTATTTGTAAGTGTTACTAACAATGATTCAGATTTTTTCATGCTAAGACAAATTTGTGAAGGTGCGTCAAAAGTTGTCATCAAGTTGTCACAAGCATTACATTAAATTTGCAACTATAACATCACTCGATGTGGAACGGTTGTTTTCATCATTAAAAAATATTTATTTTGCACGCCGTACTCATTTGACTGAAACACGTGTAGGAACATATTTAATGATTCAAATATTTAATAGTTGCTACCCAGTTTGTGATTTTATGGGAGCTTTCATCAAACAATAAGTGTTTCCCCACGTTATGTAATACATTTTTTATTATTTTATGTGTAAACATTCATTCGTCCGTATTGCCTATGCTCTCTGGAAACATTACTGAATGCTCGCCTTGATACCGCTGCTCGGTTCTTCCACTTTGTTCTCCGCACTGCACTGAAACTTGCTCTTCTTTGTCAAGTCTATTTATCATGAAGTTCTTCACTGGATCTCTTGGTGCAGAAGTAGAACACTGAACACTTCAACCCACTAAACACCAACTAGTTTTAACTAAACACCGACTCGTTTCGACAGCAACGCTGACATTCTCAAGGCGATAATAAAACTGAATTAAAATAAAACCTACAAATAACAGATAACCTAAATGTTATGAACTGTGGCAACGGTCCTATCCCGCATTCGTCATTGTTTTCGTAAATGGGAAATTAATGATGTCTATCGGATTGACTGTGTATAATATTTAGTTTACCTGATATTTGTAGGTTTTATTTTAATTTAGTTGTATTGTCATCTTGATAATGACACCGTTGCTGTCGAAACGCGTTGGTGTTTAATTAAAACTTGTTGGTGTTTAGTGGGTTGAAGTGTTTAGTGTTCTCTATATATCATGGTTGGACACTCCAATCAACGACAATTACACAGCTCATTGCAGAAAATATGTCTATTTCCCAAAGGATACATAATAGTATTTAAGAACGACAAGTAAATATATTAGGGAAAAATATTGTACATAATATATACGTATGCAACTTTTATAGTAATATGTAGTAGTATTAATAATACGCATTTACTTACACAAAAATACACTGCAGGAGTTGCAGCGCTATTCACATAAGCGACACACCTTAGAGAATTGCTGTAGCTGCATCTATCACAGACAAACCAATACAAAAAATATCTGCAGTGGTAGATTTAGTTGACTGGTGGCAATAAGGACAACAATATGATTTATGACAGTAGTTTCTGACGCTGTTGGAATACAGTCGGGTCTTATACTCATACAAAGTTTTTAAAGACACCTCCTTTACTCAGATGTATAAACACAAATATAAAGTACTATTTCTCATCATTTACTTTGTTTGCGGGGTGTTGCAGGGCATATTTTTGATAGATTGTTAACGTGATTTACGTCAAGTTTGTTAATGTAGAAAAAAAAGAAGTATATCAAGAACAGTAATACTTGCAATACCGCCGACGCATACTAATACTGCTACACGGAGAAACATCATTCTACAACTACAACTACATTCATTTTCTTCAGAGAAGTAAGTTCTTTCTTGGAACAAGAATTCTTATTTGACACAAGACGATGACTTTTCTTCGCAACAGTAGGTAGTGTTTTTCTTAAAAAATCTCTAAGGTCAAGCAAAAAATTTCCTGATTTTAAACTTTTAGTTATAATGCACCGCATAGTGCATAAGTAGTACCTATATTGACGCGGTCCGAGTGAATGGAGAGTTATTTGGTTCAAGAAAATATATCTTCGGATTTCCAAGAAAATGAAATATTTCACAGAAAACAATACTTTCTTGCTTATATAGGAGAATTAGAACTACTTAAATTAAGTAAGTCTTACTTGCTCTTAGTAAACACTTTTCAGTTGTACAGATAAGACTAAAGTTATTAAATAAGAAAAAATAGTATATGTCCCGATTATAAGCGCTTTATCACTTGCAGGGAAGTCACACCTAATTACACATCTAGAGCAATACAGCTTATGACGGCTACAACATAAAAAAATAAAGTAGCAATATACTGTGTTGCTGATAATGTGAAGAATTTTATAACCCAAATCAACATAATATTCAAAATGTTAAGTTATCTGCTAGAGCTTATTAAATGACAACTGCGTTGTTAAACAAGAAGAATTTCCCTTAGTGAATAAGGATTAGCATCACGTCTACATTATTACGTATGCGTGTGTAATGCACAATAAAATCTTATGGTCAGTTGCCAATCCAGAAAAAATTAGAATCTATAACTCAAACACGACTAACATTCAGTACAGTATTTTCGATTTCTCTGAAAGACATCTGCACATTATAATCGATTCCTTGGTAAGATTATTACTGTATTTAATGCTAGAAAAATGCCTAGGCAGTTTGCTTTCACCTGTATACAAGCTTTTAGGTAGATATACGTACGATATATTCAAAGTAAAAAGTGGCTTTTACGGTTAAATTTTATAAAATGAAAATGAATAGGGGAGACCGGGGCTGGTTTGTTACAGGGGCAGGTTTGTGCAGACGGCAGTGCGCAGGTTCTAAGCAACGTATGTTGGCATGACTCAATAAGTGTATTTGTTACGTAACCAAGTAAGTCTGAATAAAGTTTCAAGACGTTACGCAACGTGGTTTAAGAGTTATTTAGTGATTTGTGATTTGGTTACCCGTAAGTAAATTTGTTTGTTCCCACGTAACATTTTATAACATGGTTATACGCAAGTTTTTAATTTTTATTCTGGTGTATACTTATTACACAAGAATTTAGCTTTATTCACGTGTATCGTAATTGAAAATTAATGAGCGGGTTACTGAGATATGCATTTTTTTGAAACAAAAAAGGCGATGGGGCTGGTTAGTACATTTCTGGCGGGGTTGGTTCGTACTGTACCTACCAACCCAGATGCTAGAAAAATACATATTCCTACATTTTGATCCAAGTTTTTATTTTCTTTTGAAGGTCTATCATGCGTCCGTATAAGCGAATATCACAACGGGGTCTTACACCACCTGATATCATGCTTCAAGCTACTGATTCTTCTGTTGATAACGAATTGGTATCTGTTCAGCGTCTAGATGAGTCAAACCTAGCAATTCCGTGCACTAGATTTTATACTCACCAAGTTACACCAACTGACGAAATCGTAAATCAACCAAGTTGCAGCAAAAATCAATTAACACCTGTCGAAATATTAAAGCCGCTTCCCAAAGCAGCCCCAAGAAAAGACAAAATTTCCAAGCGTAAAAGAAAGTTCGCTATTCTGACTGACACACCCGTAAAAGATCAACTCGAAAAAGAAAAAATCGCGAATATAGTGAAAAAGAATAAGAAGGTAGAATCAGTTAAAAAAAAATATTCTAGCCGCCACAAAACCTAATAGGGATAAAACTAAAAAACATAAGAAACTAAAGGTTTGAAAGGCTCGTAATTCTTATTCTAGTGGTGAAGATGAAGAATCCTTATGTTTAGTGTGCGTCGAACCATATTCAAAGAGTTCGCCAGGTGAGAAGTGGATACAGTGCAGAAGTTGTCAGCTCTGAAAAATGTTGTGATGCTGGTCCTTTTTACGTATGCCACAATTGCAATTTAAATGAATCAAACTAATTCTTTTTCTTTTCGAGCTTTTTTTATGCTTTTTTTTGTAAACTTGAATTTATATTTTGTTTTTTGTGAATAAATGCCTAAAATTTAATGTCTATCACCCTTATTCTTAATAATGACAAACCTCTACTAATCTGCCCCATAGGGTGTACGAACCTGTCCTGTATATGGGGCTAGTTGGTACAGAAGACATAGGACGATACTTCGCCATTTTGTTTGTTAGTATTAGTTACAATATTCTCATAATGGTAATAAACAATAAGCCAAATATAACACCTACCCATAACCGACGAATAATTTTAAATTAGTCGTTTAGGTTAATGACAAAAAAATCAAATGTAAAAATTGTACCAACCAGCCCCGGTCTCCCTTACTATAAAAACCATTCGCATTTTTTTTATTCTGTAATATCTTCAACAGCGCAAGCCATTGTGAATTTAAATTCATCCTATCGCCGCAACAATTACTTTGTAGAACTAAGGCATTCGAGTATTTCATGTAAAAGTTTCCGCTACATTAGCCTCAAATCTATAAAGTGACAAAGACCCTGCAGGACCACATAAATTTCTCTAGAATCGGGAAAGTTCTGAACTGTAATGATGTGTAAAAAACGAAAGTGTGCGTGTTTACCGGCTTTATGTAAGTGTAAATTTAATATTTTTCTTGGAATTATGATACAGAAAGTTGTTTTATAATAAAAAGCATACCATTAGTTGCATAATTTTCTAAATGATTTATAAAAGACACTGTGAATTACACTTAGCAGACTACTATCCAACTTACGTTTATAGAAAATAGTTAGGTATACGTTTATAGAAATATAGAAAATAAGTTTTTGAAGCTGAAAGGACATATAGAGATGGTCTAAAGCTGGAACCCCACAATAATGGAGCAGTATATGCAGACGACCACTTTCATTCCAAATCAGTACATAAGGTATTTACATTCTTCATACGTTGTTCATTATAATCATAGTGAAAAAGCGGGATATCTGCATATTGAGGATGCAGATAAAAATTTTTAATCTTGAAATCACAAGAATGTAACAATAAAGTTGTCCACGCCCTACTAGGAGCTCTAGATAGGCACAATTCAGTTGTTGTATTAGTTTGCCAGATGGCAATGGTTGGATTTTAACATTTGTTGCCCATTAGAAGAAAAAAACAATATGCGCAACACCTCTTGATGATGGTAGCAAATTTACTACACTAACCCGAAATAAATTTTTGGTTTTGGGCTAAATTTACCTTTAATTCCTTAAGGATTATCTTTTTCCTGTTATTGATTAGGATCTTGATTAGGTGCAACGTGATAAGTTGCTTGAAAAGCTTTATAACTGCTGGATTGCAGATTAATCATCAATTTTCTAAGCGAAGCCTTAGGAGATTTAGATAATCTATACGCACACCGTTTAGCATTACTACTGGACGATATTAAGCTTACCATTTTTGCTGATAAATTTTCAATGCATCTCTAGGATGGTTTTATTACAGTAGTTCAAGCGAATCATATTATAACCACAGACACGCATAGTCTTGCAGTAAATTTTGATCAAGCTAACCACATGATGTTCCACATAACACAGAGACTTGTCGAAGAATATAATCTAACACTGAAGAGTAATTTACTAAGTAAAAGGATATTATAACTTTCTTAGAGTCTATGTTCAGAATAATTTGACCTAAATAGATCATTCTGCAGAGCCTATTACTAGTATCCCACATAAAATAAATTGATTAGGCCAATATTGGCTAAAGAATGAAAGATATATTGCGGATATATTTTTCCGTCAACATGTTGCAATATACGAGTAGGTCCATCATGTATAAAACTTTTGGCCCAATATTAGTTAGTGGTGAAATATTTCTATGTCTACTCTTTATAATATTGCTTCATTTTGAATAAAATTATTACTTCAATATTATTTACATTATTGGTAAAATATGTGTTTTGTGCCAAGTTAATATTAAGGATTTTATTCCCTTGTTTTTCTTCAACATAAGAGGAGTAGACTTACTAAGTAATATTTGTATTATCTGCAGGCAATGAAACACACCCAATACTTGTTGAAATATATGTATGTGTTCAACTAGTATATTAACACATACAGCCATATATAAACTATCTTCCAGATCCTTCAGAGAATGCCCCATAAATAGATATTTCTATTAGAATACATGACACCATCAAATTATCAACAAAACTAATTCAGTATTTAAAGGTCATATTTAAGAAGATAAAATACTTGTAAATGACATACCTACCCTGATGAACCACCGTTCCTTTGATTTCAATGCGTAATTAGCGCAACCTGTCAATTCAATTGTTTCACTGAAACTGCAAAAATGTACGACTAATAGTCATTTTCTTTAGTTTCACGATTAATGCTAATGTTATTTTTGAAAACGAAATCATCTACTGGCTATGATATCGTGATGATCAAATATTAAATTTTCAAGTTTAGCCAATATAGTGAAAGTGAAAATGAAACTGACCGAATATTGGTCAAATAAATTCAATATTCGCCCATTATACTTAAATGCGCCATATAATATGAGAAAATACTGATACATCTGTATTACAGAGAGATTCAAGGATGAATATACTACCACCATGGTACTGTGTATCCTATCTCCAGTTGCAGAGTAAATTTTTCTAGCTATATTTGCGAACAATTGTCGCTGCAAACTCCATAGAATCATGCAGGCCAATATGTTCTTCATTAAAGATTCTTTTTCTAGCATATCTATATACATATAATCAATGTAGGTAGATACTGGCCGAATAAGAATAGCGCTCGACTATATTTCAGAAACGGTTTTAGAGTGTAACTTCGGGGAAAAACATCACTCATAAAAGTGGCCAGGAAAGAAATCAGGAAATTATTTAGGAAATCGTAGGATGACCGCTAGTTGTCTACTAAACTAAACAACAAAAACTCAAAGGCGCTGTTTAATTTTCTTTTGAAAATTTTGTTTTTTATCGAAAATACTGTGCCTGCCTTTTTGACCATAGATTAGAAAGTAGACAAAATCACCAACAAATCAAAAACTCTTTGTTTAAAATTTCAACCTGTCGTTCTTTATTGAGAACTTCTTTAGGAGAAAAAGCAGAAGTAAGTAAAGTTAGAATCGTATCTAAATTAACCGTATCAACGGTAATCAAGTTAGCATTAAATTGTTATCATTTTTACATTTAGAATTTTTAAATTTTGATAATCTGTTTATTGTTGACATGGTCAATCCAGTTGGGGTTTTCCCACTTCAATTTACTGACATTGTTTTCTCCTGAAGAAGTTCTCAAGAAAGAATGAAATCCTGGAATATATAGATAGACTTTAGTGAAATAGTAAACTTATTTTCCGTTTTACACTCTTGCTCAGGAGATACGAATGAATTATGTACTTCATTAAGGACGTAAATGTATTTTCAAATGCACAAGAATCTACGGTTTCAATATTTTTATAGATGTACTTAGGGTACATGCCTCCATTGTATATCTTTCCTTCATAGAAAAAATAACATTTTCATATCATGTTAGATAGTCTTTTCAAGCTGTAATAGATATTAACTTTTCGAAATTGTAAATTCTTCCCATACGCGATCGTAGGAATTGAACCAATGGTAATAAAGCTATTCCGGAAAAGTTGGAACCACGACTATATTCAGCGAGCACAACGGGCACGAGTGACCGCGATATTGTTTTCGATTTCTGTACTCTTCCCGGCCTCTGACAGTTAAACGACACGAACTAGATGGGATGAACTCGACCGGTAAATATATAATTTATGGGGCCGTGCTGACCCTCGTTGGAAATCTCATCGGCCGGCGTAGATTCATGTCTCACTTATCTAAGGGACGACTGAGTCTCCGGGACCGCTGGAACGAATCTGGCTGGCGTAAAATCCAGATGCGGAAAGGCGATATTCTTATATCCGAGCCACTAGTTTTTTTATGTGGACGGTATAGCGGGGAAGTATAGAACGAACGAGATAGAAATGTGTTATCTGAAAATGTGAGAAACCGACTACTACGGCCACGCGGGCATAGACGCGCTTCCTGTGACGTGTGGCCGAACCCCTATACAAGCATCAGACATACAATACCGGGACAAGTGAAGTCTGCATATATGCTGATTTGATTTCAAATTGGATGGAAGGACGTAAATTCCCTCAAATGTTTAACATATATCCTCGAATATATTGGAGAAGTGCGAAAGGATGGGACAGCCGTGCTTAGGGAGTCAACAAAAATCTCTCTCTCGGTGTGCGCCGCACAGTTTTATTGTGATCTCAGAGTGACCGGGTAATTTGCTCCTTATCAGTGATGGAGAACGAGATATATTGGTATGTATTTCGGAAGATATATTCACGGACTGGGTGGATAACTTATTTCATACATTAGTTTAAAAAATGCAATCATATTTTAACGCTACCGTCATATCACACGTATGGACTTTTGAAATATCGTGTTAGTGCGAATCAATATTAAGCAAGGGAAACAAATGCTTCCACTATATTATAGCGTATCTACAATATTATTCCAATTATTAAAGGGTTTTAGTTTTTATTCCTGTATCATGTAAAGAGACACTAGATACTGTATTTGATATAATTTGCAATTTGATACCCAGCATGCCTGTTTACTCAAACGTATTTGTTTGTATTATGTTCACATTTTGGTACATAAGCAATGTAGATTGCATCAGCAATGTAGATTGCGAGTTTTATACCAAACGATTTGTGCTTATCTAGTCTGTGGCCGGATTTCATAGAAACAACATAGTCAACGTTTGTATTTGAAAAGAGAGAAAGAGGCAATTAAATTTATAAGAAAGTAAAGGTTCGAGAATTTACTTGTACAAAGAAACTGAAACCTCCTAATTTCTTTTATTTGCTACTAGATACGTTTTTGTTACTTAACATATTGAGATAAAGTTTGAACTAATTTCTTATATATTTTACTGAGTTCTCAAACCTGCACCATTTTGCTAATCTTTCTGTCTTTTCCAATAAAAAAGTTATGCATGATGTCCCTACAAAATCCCAAAACAAATTATTTTGTACCTAAAGGGCAGTCTACTTAAAACAACAAGATTGGTATTGTACAACGCTTAACCCAAAAGTATATCATGTACCCCAAGCATTTAAAGAAAAAAGTCAAGATCGAAATTCAAAAAAATTTTAAATAATAAAATTATTGAAAGGCCAGTATTATCTCTATTTTCCTGTTTCAAGAGGTTATGTTTAAATTTACGACTTAATTTTTGAAACAAATATATGATTTTCTGGGAGATATTGTTAAATTGTACCATGTTCGTCTTTTAGGCTGGCATAATTCTTCTGATATTTCTATAGTATCAGTTAAAAATTATGAGACCTACAAGTTACAATTGGAACTCATGGCCATGATATATCAGCATAATCCCACTCAAAAATAAAGGGTCGAGGAAAAAAGAAAAGACGCATCAAACGAGAATTTAAAAGATACGGTGTAGTATTGCGGTACAAGTATAGTAAGAATAAGTATGTACATGTCTGGTGAAGATGAACATGGTTGTACTAGTGGAGGCGTTAAAAGCAAAGATGATGGCAATTATTCACAATCTATACTTTTCACAAGTTTAGTTTAAGCTGGAGGGTAGACCAATTATGTCAGTTAATTTCATTTCAGTACTCTATTCAAATTTTGTCAACATTCTAAATTTTGCATTTTCTCAATGTCAGGGTAGTGGTTCCATTGAACACTATTTGTTTAAAAGTTTTAAATCTTTATAATAATGCCGAAAGCTAAATATGTTAAAAGAAACGATGGAGAAGATGTTCAAGATGTTCTGTCTACCTTATGATATCTAGTCTAATTAACTTCGAATATGAAAGAAACATAAAACCTTTTGTGACAGCTAATGTCTATTCAAATTAAAGTTAAAATTCAAATTAAAATGAACAGTGTAATGTTATAAATATCTTTAAATTAGCAGTGGTTTATCTATTAGGGGCGAATACATTCTTAACTGCCGAAACAACTTATTTCTGAAGAGGATAATCACCAACTAGATTTAGTATAACTTTTAGAGTTGACATCTGGAGCAGTTATGCGTCTATTATTCCATACAGTATATTTTTAACAGTAATGCTTTACTATTATGATTCTATGATCTAGAACCTTGTATATTATTGGGATAAGTAGTTGTTTTAAGAGGTCTCAATTATATTTTTTGAACGATGTAACAAACGTCATTTAATATCAACTAAAAATTGAAACAGGGCTTGAATGTTAGATGTCTAATTACATCATATTTAATTCCGAAACTGAGCCTTCTTAGGCGGAAGGTCACCAGGGGAACTTTACAGTTATTACAGAAATACCCAATGAAAAGAAAGATTAATATATTTTTTTATTTGATTCGTTATTGTATAAATCCATTACTTCTAGTTTGATGATTAACTGAATTACTTAGAAGCATTATATATAGACTCGGCAAAGTGGAGCAGGTTTCAGTGCATTGCGGAGGACAACGTGGAGGAGCCGAGCCGCTGTATCAAGACGAGCACTCAGTAATGTTTACGTACTCGCATGATTTATGTTCGTGACTTTCCTGAGTGAGCATAGGCAATACGGACGTATGAATGTTTACACATAAAATAATGACAAAAATATATTATATTACGTGCTGAAACACTTACTGTTTTAAGAAGCTTCCCTGAAATCACAAATTGGGTGGCATCTGTTAAATATTTGAATCATTAAATATGTTTCCACACTTGTTTCAGTCAAATGCGTACAGTATGCGGAATTAATATTTTTCAATTGTGAAAACGACCTTTCCACATTGAGTGGTGTTATATTTGCAAATTTAAAGGAATCCTTGTGACAACTTAATGGATCTTTCGGCACACCTTTACAAATTTATCTTAGTATAAGAGAATCTGAATCTTTGTCAATAACAATTTCAAGTCATTTAACACAACCACAATTTTTTATCTTTCAATTCTGCTTTAATTCTCCTTTCAACATAGTCACGAGCAGATAGCATAAGGTTTCTTATCGATGTCCGACTTGGTTGGTCCGAGAAAAGAAATGCTTCTTGGTTAGATTACACAGAATTAAAAAAAAACACCTATATTAAATATTCAATGCCATTTATGTTAATATATATACAGGGTGCGCTACTAAGAGAGGTAAGCGGCTGTATCTCGGAAAGTATTTGTCCTAGGTTCTACGGGAAAAAATTTTGATAGTTAAAGTAGCCAGGAGAAATTTCTGGAAATTATTGTCAAGTTCCAGAGTTTACCGCTAGGAGGCGTAACTGTTGGCGTAACTATCCGAATAATGTTGGACTCGTTTGAAAGGGAATTGTGTGTACTTTAAATAACGTTTATATGCTATATCCGTTAGATTCAAATTGATAAACTAGAGGTCGCTTTCTGGAAGAGTAACTTATTTACATAATTTTCTTAAAAAAAATGAAATGGAACGATACTAGTGCGTTAATAGGTTCGTATGCGGATTTAAATTACACATATTTTACTGAAAACCGCATCTCGATATCTCTATTTGTTCCCAAGTTATCGCAAAAAAAACTAGCAAGCACAAAGATACAAACGAGTCAGGCAATAATAACTAAAAAATAAGTTGGCTTTGGAAACCATCGCATATCTCTAATGACAATATTATAACATCAAATTATTTATTTTTCCTTCCGTTGATGTTGGTTTTGACCATTAAAAGTGCTTGCTACGAATGTTGAGGCCGTCGATATGATAGTACACTTTGAGTGTTTGCAGAATACAGTAAAAGCTCAAAGAGAGTACGCATTGCGTCACATAATGTTTAATGTATTTTTCACACATTGTTCAAAATCAGAAATATTAATTATGTAGTTTATATATACATACCCATATATATTCTAGTCTGAATGCAAACATATAGTTTCGTAGAGACTAATCGATTTATTGTTTATATGTAATTCTAAGATGTAATGCAATAACGCGCCTTGAGACTTTATAATACTCAATATGAATGCAGCCCTTTAATAGTTGGTGAATGTTTGGTTTCAATATTCCCGGAAAAATGTAAGTAATTGTTTTTAATCAAATATATTTTTAAAATATGTAAATCTAGCTGTCATCGGCAAAAATTCTTCGGGCGCTAGTCCGTGGTATTCCTAGCTCTAACGATAAAGTTCTAGTACTAATGTGAGGATTAAACTCTATATGTGCCAAAACGTTGAAAATATTTTCTTCGGTTCTGCCGTTACGATGCGTATGAAACATAGGTCGACGAAAACTTTCAGTGGCATGTAATCGTTGAACCAAGCCCGGAAAACTGTTTTTCCGAAATGATGGCGATATGGATACAGCAACTCTAAATATTCTCTTTTAGCTATTGCTGCATTCGGCAAACACTCAAAGTAAACATATCGACGGCCTCAACATTCGTAACAAGCATTTTGAATGGTCAAAACCAACATCAACGGAAGAAAAAATAAATAATTTGACATTATAATATTATCATTAGAGATATGCAATGTTTTCCAAAGCCAACTTATTTTTTAAGTTATTGCTGCTTAATTTGTTTGTATCTTTATACTTGCTAGTGGTTTTTTTGCGATAACATGGGAACAAATAGGGATATCGATATGCGGTTTTCAGTAAAATACGTGTAATTTAAATCCGCTTACGAACCTATTAACGCAATAGTATCGTTCCATTTAATTTTAAGAAAATCGTAAAAATAAGTTACCACTCCAGAAAGCGGTTAGTTTAGTTTGAAACTAATGGATATAGCATATAAACGTTGTTTAAAGTCCACACAATTCCCTTACAAACAAATCCAACATTATTCGGATAGGTTGAATAGTAACGGAAATATTAAACGTTAACATTGACGAATGGATGGTCCCCTCCCTTATTATGACAGTTACAAAAACATGACACGAAAATAATTATCTGGTATTAAATGGGCTTTGAATTGATGATATTAAAGTTATAGCTTATTCTACGATTTTCGGAGATAGTAGGAATTTTAGATTTAAACATGGGAGTTACGCCCGCTAGCGGTAAAATCTGGAACTTGACAATAATTTCCAGAAATTTATCTTGGCTACGTTATCTATCAATATTTTTTCCCTCAGAATCTAGGACAAATACTTTCCGAGATACAGCCGCTTACCGCTCTTAGAGGCTCACTCTACATTCTATCCACCCATTTTTAATTTGACTATAATGTGTTTTTTTTAATTAGTTTTTTGGACAGCACAGCTGTTTGCATCTTAGTGCGATTTCATGAAAGCATATTCCAACTTTCTATAAGCAAAATTTGTTGTAAATTGAAAATCATGTTTATTTGTGATTTAAAATGAATGATACAGTCCTATGCTTAATATATTTTTTACATGCACCATGTTTGAATAAAGTTTTAATTAAATAAAATAATAAATAATTAATCTCTGCGGGTTATGCGGTCCTTTTAATAATAGAAATATTTCTTCAATATTTCGTCACACTCTGTGACTTCGTCAGGGAATACATTTCTTTTTTAAAGAAATTTAGATTATACTTCCACTTTGAAATAATAAAAAAAAATTAATTACTCAAACTAGAAGTATAATCTAAATTCCTTAAAAAAATATATTTCCTGACGAAGTCACAGAGTGTGACGAAATATTATAGAAATATTTTTATTATTAAAAGGACCGCATAACCCGCAGAGATTAATTGATTAAGAAAAACACGGTCGAATAATAACATCAAAATAATAAATTAAAATAATAACGATATTAAATCCTGGGATATGTAGAACTAGGAACATTTTTCACTTATACGAATCAGGCGAGGAGATTGAAGAGTTTGAACGATGCAGCGTGGATTGCATCGTGTTTAATGCAGTGGTCGAGTATTAAATTAGAAAACTGATTGGGTTGATTTTCATTAGAAAGCGTCGGAAGTAAGAGTTGTAGATTATATTATGAAATTGATATTTTATTAGTTGATTTATATCAATAGACAAAATTTATTTAATTAGCTTTAAATTTTACTATTATTTAGATACTATACATTCCTTAACCCTTCGTTGGTCGCGTGGGCTACCGGAGTAGCCAAGGCCTGTATAAAGTTGTGTTCCTCTGTCATTTGTAGCACTGCGGCTGCGCCGTTCCAGGTATTCCTCGCTAACATAACAATGTTCTACCCAGAGCACGCGCATTCTTCAGTCTGCGTTAGTTACTGAACTAAGAGGGCGTAAAACTATCGGGGCTACAACTGTAGCCCACGCGACCAATTGTGTTACTGTTTACTATACCGTTCGATTCCAAAATTACAATGTTTTTAGGGATAATTTGGTAAGATTTTCATCGGTAAATATCATTACGTAAATAATAAAATGTTGTTTCATTTGTACACAACATCAATAATAACTTAATCTAACTTAAAATCTCACAAGCAAAAAGAAAACGTGCATCAAGGGCTCCAAATATATGGCTGAATGAGCTAAGTGATGAGAAAAAAAGACTACGACGATGAAAGTGAGGATGAAGAACAGCATGTAAATCAAGACGATACAAGCGAACATGATTCTGATTCCCTTCAGGAATTTTCAGAGACTGAAGAGTATTTATCTGATGAAGAAGAGGAAGGCGTACACGAAAACAATAATTATTTTGAAGCTGTCGATAAGAAATAAATTTATTTGTTGTTATTTAGATACAAGAACTTCATTGTTACATTGTATTTGTTCAACAGAATTATTTATATTTAGTTGTGTCGAGTAAGTTAAAAAAAAAACAGAAAATAAAGGTGTTTTCTACAATATGTACTTTTTAATTTTCTCGAATTTTTTTAGGCTGATATATATGATGTGATGTTAAAATAGACCTTAAATACGATTTATTATATACTTATAATAATAAAGAAATACATATGAGTGTTTCTTTCATTTAATTAAGATGGGCTACAAATGTAGCCCACGCGACCAAACTTGTACTAAAAAGTAGCGGAGGTAACGAAGGGTTAAATTTATTATACACCACAATAGAACAAAAACGTAAGAACAATTGAGCGGTATGGAGTACTCCGTCCCCTGTTGCTAAATGTATACGAAAATAGATTGCTTCATCGTTGAGACCATCCAGCATGTTTAAAAGTTAAGAAAACGGTCAGACTTTACAGTCGAACGTATATACTTATGTGTGTATAAGGTACTCTTTCAGTCTATAAATTTTATCGCAATCGGAAGTGGCGGTTGCTCACGTTCCTTAACTTTCTAATTTTATTATATACCATCGTTTTCTATGTAAAAGCGATACTTTTCTGATAAATAAGATAAAGAAAATTATGTGGTGGACACGAAGTACCGCGTCAGGTCACACATTACTAGATTTTTACGGAGATAGGCGACAGGTACCTTGGGCATTTACCATGCCCCTCTCCGTCCCATAAAGTGGGTCGATAGATGCAGTAGTTAGGCGGCTTCCTATCATTGTCATGGAACGATAAGAGCCGGGTTTCAATTCTCGGTGACATGTTTCTCGGAGAAATAGATTCCGATCGATGTACCATTCGTTCTTTGGATCAAAGTAATTAACAGCGCGACATTATAATGACGATATAATGCTGCCATATGAGGCCATTTGAACTCAGTTATACTCATACAAAACTATACAGTGGGATTTGCACAAGCTACACAGCTTAAGAAAACACTGGAACTAGGACCCACCACACACAAAAAAATATCTTTACTATATGTATACACAATTTTTTTGTTTTTTAGTTTGTAGTAAATTCAGAATCAACAATTCATAAAAATTCTTTAGCACATAAGGTTCCAGCAGAAACAACAGCTTACATTAAATTTTTCACTGCTCACTCCCTTTTAACCTAACAGTCGACGTCAGTATAGTAATTGCATAATTTAGAGTGGCGGTATTTGAGTCTAGCCTGGTAACGAATACCAAAGCGGAATTACCTTAATTCATGTTGTACTATTATCGGTTATAAATAAATTTTATTAAAAATATTTGAATATTTTCACAAATTTCAGTCTAACAGTAGTATAGTACAAAATAAAAAGTAAAATTCTACATTCTAACAATTTTATCTCGGTGTGTTATTGGTACTGGTAAATCACATTTCCTTTGGACTCCTGTCCTCTGGGCCCGGCATAGCTCTGTAATAGAATTTTTTACATCGGAAAAACTGATTTCTCGTGTACACGTAATGCTGTTACCTGAACATATTGTTCTTTCGGTGGTGGAGTGGGTGTAGGAATTTTGACGACAATATCGGTCGGCTTCCTGACGACCTGAAATAAAAGAAAATAAGCAAAATGAAGGAAGGTAAAACGAATATCATAGAATGCGCATTTATAAAAGAACAATTGATATGCAAAACCTCTTGTAACAAAAAATAAGCTGTAAACCTATAGAAAAAATGAAATGCTAGCAAAAGCAAGACATTTATGCAAGGAATTTGTTGCAAAATCACAATTTAATCATAATAATTATTCCTAGTCGATCAATTCTATTGGAATGTAATTGAAAGTATTATCACCCTTGTTGTCTTCAATGTGACGCTGTGTATTGTTATAGTATTAGAAAAATAATATAAACACACATTTATTCGTGTCATGGAAGATCGCAAAGTTCAAACTGGTTGATCAAGTAAAAAGAATCTATACATATTTTTCGGTAAATTCATTATTTAATTTTGGTAGTTGCTCATTGATTTATATTTACCCATACGAATTTTAATAAACATCAAGCGCAACACGAACTGTAAAATAATTAGTTTCACTCGAAGAGAATTTCGAAAACAAAACGGGAGCTCACCAACAAATCAACGTCGAAAATAATGTTTTTTAAACTAGGAAATCGTTGCTAGCGCTACTGCGTTGAGCTAATTAAAGAAAAACGACAGAAAAACAATTTTCAATTAAAAATTCCAGAATATCGAGACTCCTGGCGCAGCAACAGCGACGGCGATTCCCGCGTACAATTCGTGCGTGCTGGCAAACAATATTCCACGAGCAAAAACGTCACAATCGAAAACTCAAATGTAAAATTAAAATTTTCACTTACGCATGCCGTTCAGGAATTTAACTTTTTAGAAATTACATGCCTTTTTCAACTATTTCAATCTGATATCTCTTGATTCACAATGAAGAACTGTTTAAAAAAATTTAATAATCGCAGGCAGTTTTAGGATTTCTTTTTGCTTATTTTACGTTTTGTCTTGAAGAATAAGAAAAAAGGTGAATATGTAGAATAAACGTAAAATAAAAAATGGATACGTTCCGTCACTAGTTTTTATCAGTGGAAATTATTATTCAAACCTACACTAAAATAAATTCCTTTTTTGTGAAATTGGAAATAGTAATGGAGAAAAAGAAGATTCTCAGAAAAGATTCATATGACTTGTAAATGGACATACTGCGATATCAAGTTGCAAAATATCTACATAGACATATATATTTGGTAAAGAAAGTGAATGTAATATAGTTGTGAACCCATGAAAGCGGTACATTCACCAAAGATGCTTAGTTGAATATCATCGCAAGTTAAAAGCTTTGAAGACTGCCTTATCTAATCCTACGTGCATAAATGCAGTTTAACAGTCCGAACAATTACGCCTATGGTCGGAGCTCAGCTTATTCACCAACAAAATTAGCTCGAAAACTCGAAAACCATAACAGTTAGAATAGTGCTCTCCCAGATTTTTTTGTAGAAAATTTAAGTTCCTTTTCCAAACTGATTTTATCCTAATTTTGAGCTAGTTCGCACCTAGGATTGATTTTGAGCTGGCCTTGTCTAGTACTAAGCTTATTAACAGATCCAAACCAGGTCTGAACCAGCTAAAAACTGGATGAGGTCACAACAGCACAAAACTGGTTCAACTTTCTAAGATTAACTTCAAAACAGGTTAGAACCAGTTCAAACGAGATTAATACCAAGTTGAAGTCAAACTAAAGCCATGATCCAGGATTCACAACACCTATGCATCTATGAAAGGAACTAGCAAGGTGTAATATCCAAATATATGTATACTATTCCGGAGCTGAGTGATCATGAATCATTGAATTAATATTTTACTACAGATTTAATGTCGACCAATTGAAAGAAAGCTGTAAATCCTCAATTTGTTATCATTGTTATTCCAATATAAACTTTCGTAACAATATTTTGTTTCATAATAGAGACACCTCCAACAAAATTTTAAGTACACACAATTTTCTCTTAAAATAAAGATGCCGTAATACAGATATAACTTACATGCAATATCTCTATACTACCCTATACACCACCACCTACACAAAAGAAGCACGCAAGCGTGAAAAGCTTTCTACTTTATGGTAGAAATCTCGAACACCTGCTTATTTCCTGAAAAAGCTTCTCAATTAACTTCATAACAGTTTTTCATCGTCTACCACACCGTGAACGTCGTAATTTTTAACAAAAGTTGGATTGGATATAATTAATTTGGTAAGGTAATGTAATGCAATTACCTCGGCTTTGAATCCTTCCTTCGGGTCCGCGGTGTACGTTACGGTTCTAATGAATCCATCCGAATCCACCACTGAATAACTGCCGGAGATTTTGTTCCCGTCCCGTTGTTCTTGGCGGTTCTGGTAATTCGTGTTTTGATCGTCTGTTACGTCGAAACCGAACTTGTACGATGCGGGCGTCTGAAATTGTAGATGAGGATTTATCTTTTGTACCTTCTTATTATGTATTATATTGCTGGCTGTGCAAACGAAAATTATCAACACAGTATCAGTTAGTAAGGGATTAAGACATTAACTTTTAATTAGATTATTTTAAACTTGAAATATCTACCCTGAATTTTATCAAATGATAATTTCAGTAACAGTATTATTAGGGTTTCCGTATTAACATTTAAAATAGAGGTAAGCAGTAATTAATGTGAGGTATTAAACTACTGTTATTCAGTCCCTAGTTAAAATACGCTGGATTGGTGTATACATACTCAGTATATTACATAATGATGTTTTTCTGTTCAGTTGAATTGCAACAATTTAGAAAGTTCTACCGGCTCCTGTTTTTGTCCGATGACAAATGCGTAAATATTAAAGTTTTATATATTACGCAACATTGCTAGACTTGCTCTATTGCTTTAAATTACTAGCGATTAAGCGATGATTGTTAAATTATGAGAGATCATTTTCAAGTGGTTCATACGTTCAAAAGAATTCGGCAAATTGTAGTGTGAGTGACTCGCATTTTTTTCCGTTTCGTGTAACTAATCTGAGTGTATATAAATACAGTTAGAGCGGACACCTCATTGAAATATTTCAATCTGCTTATTATACTTGAGCTGAGACAATGTGTGGCCAAATAGAAAATTAGTTGTTAACGACGCATTCTAGAAATAAACCTGCAAGCGCCTAGGGATATTACCGTAAAACTGTCAATCTTGTCGGTTAATCTGCCAATCGCCATAAACAAGAATCGTCATTATGGCGCGCGGTAACTTTGAGTCTATGGTATCAGAGTCACACTTAGGTGAGAGTGCAGAGAAGTGTGCAATGTTAACTCTAAACATATGGTTCTGTTCAGTTGGAAAACAACTCTTTCCAGACTATGGCGTCCAAGTATGTAGACTCTAAGGCAATTATATAAATGCAAGATAATACCTGCGTATCCTACTGAATGTGACACAAAAGAATATATCCAGAAAGGTTTTGAACTATTAAAGGGCTTTTGTGAGGTGCGTAACTTAATGACGCACTAGTTGTACCACAGCAGTTATTGTATCGTTGGTTTAGTAACATAAACCCATTGTAGGCAATGCAGCAAAAAGTCGATAGAATCATCAGTAAATTGCTTTTCTTATTCTAGACCGCCGACAGCGGCAATAAAAAATATTCCAGACTTCCTTTTGCTTTAGTTAATCATCTTTCTAGGAACAATTTTAGACGGCTATAAAGGAAATTGTAGCGATATTCTTTGTCTGGGCTCAGGGATCGTGCCTGCATCTTAAGTATACAGTGTCACCGTCCAAAAAGGCGCCCTGCAATTAAACTGGTGGTCTTCGTTAAATTAGTGGATGCGTTGAAAGTATTGCAATATTGAGTTTTCGAGAGAAAGACTAGATGTACCAATTTTTTTCATGCCCATTTTTTAGGAGGAATCGAAAAAAGGTATCTCTGACAGCAAAGCTAAACTTAAAGTTGTCTAACTTGACTTCGCTATGGCCTTGAAAATAACAAGTATAAGATATAGCAATTTCGATGCGAAGAAAAGCTCATGCTACTTAAACAGGTCTCAAGTAAAAACTTGGAGCATCTGTATGACATGGATTCAGTAAGGTCCCTCCAACAAAATCTGTTGGAGTACAGAGAAGAGTTCTATGCGTTTCCTTACCGATTGCTAAGTAATTAGACATGCAAATGTGAATCTATTTCGGAATCGATCAGCTAATTGAATGCAAGTTGATCAAACTAATTATCAACCACGCTGAGAACTTTGTTGTTTATATATCTAGTCGATATGGCTACGAGCGTCTGCAGGTGCAAAACAAATCTAAACAAAGGGAAACAACAATGAGAGAAACAATTTATTTAAAGCTAGTGGTATCATTCGAGTTTGTTCTTTTAGCTAAACGGAATGCTTCTCATAACTCGAATTTCTCTGCAATACCGAAAATTGCAGTAATACCGAAAATTACAGATTCGATTACCGTGTATGATTCATACAGTAACGGCAGAACATTATCCTAAATAACCTATTTAAGAGCTTAACGCGAAATGAAGACGATATTATGTTGTGCAGATGTTAGACTTTTGAATAGTACTCGGAAATCAGACAGCATTGTAGGATTTTAATATGTTGCTTTCATTTTATTACGAAAGCAAATATACCTTTATAAACATATGTACTTCAAGCGAAACGTTCGCGTAGAGTTGCAAAGCTACGCGTGGAAAAATTTAAAATTGTGAAGTAGTACTCTTTTATTATTGAATTTTTGTAAATATCTATCTAGTATGCCATGCCGTGGCGCTGCGTAAAATCTATTTACAAGATTATTTGAAACTTTAGCTATACATAATTTACTGTAATAAGTCGGTACAATAAAAGCTTTAGGGGTGAATAATATAATTACAAGCAAGTCTCTGCCGATAATGCTACTAGCAAGTGTGTATTGACAATATCACTAGAGTTAATATAACACGCTGTCTACGCGCCTCTAAATTCATTTTGAATTCATAGTCATTCGTGATTCGATCGACAGACTGTTGCAAATATTCAGTATAAATTCCATTATCAATTCAACAGTACCAAAACTAATATCTGGCAGGAAAAAATGTGATAATAAAATTGTAACAGAATCATGGTGCGTTAATTTTGTATTTCAATTCAATTCCTTTTTAAATTCGCTGTATCAGTTTTAAATTCTAAAAGTTTGGCAATGGCAATATAATAAACAAGGCAAATATTTTTGAAGTATTTCATATAATTTACTTGAGATCATCTGATAACTTTAATTGGTTGTATGTATTCAATTAGTGTTTTTAGTTCTTTGGTTTTGCTAGTTATTTGCACGTTGCAAAAAAGTTTAAAAAGTAGAATAAAGTGTTGTAAAGAGAGAATAGTAAGGATGTATTAAATTAAATGGGTACCCTTTTGTATCAACATTATCAAGATATCAGAAGTAATGGTGTAGCATGGAGAAAGTAAAGTCGATTGGCAATTGACCTTCTCCGAGCAATATATGATTTAGCTCGTTATTCATTAAATAGCAGACGAGAAATCTCGATTCAAATAAAATCGTGACGAAAATTAAATTTTACGATCGGATTTTTCCGATTCGGCTTCGACTTCTAAGCGCACTACTACCAACACGCGCGATCATAAAGTTTCTAGTTCAGCGGTTCCGACCATTTCATTTCCAGTTATTGATTGAGAAAATATTTACCTTCTCTTTCTCATCAGCCTGTCATCCTCGCGTCGATCAACAATAACATTCTCTGCGAATAACGGGCTAGACAGATTAAGGCGATTAGCTTACGTAATTTGCCATCTTCGTCACGAACTGGTGATGATACAAGATCGATGATTGATAAGTATTAAATGGGTCGGCGTCTACGAAGATAATGCGCAAAATCAAACCAGTCGTTCAAAGAATGGCCTGAGAATTAATATATGTTCGGATGCACTTGTGCACTTTAATTCTAGTAATCTATATTTTTTGCTATCTTCAAATACGTAACAGCTTCAACGTTACTAATTTTAAATCGTGCTTTTATATTCGTGACAAACTAATCTTTAAGTATCATTCAATGCTGAGTTTCTATGATTGTGTTTGAAGTCATATTTGAAAGTAAAAATAATACAGGTCTTTGTGTATATTCATAGGTAAATGTATATAACAAGAAATGTTTTAAAGGATATGGTCGCATTCATTTAAAACTCTGTCGCCAGAGATTTTGGTAGTTTTTGTGTTCTTAATTATAGACTGTAACAACGTATTTTGCCAAACCTTTTATTCGCTCAAATGTGATTCGGTTATGATTCCTCATTGATTTGAAAACATTTTCAATCGTACAGGACATTTCAAATGGTAATATTATAACGAGAACCTATAGCTTATTTTGCACCCCTAGTATATTTTTTATATATAAAAAAGATTACTATAATCTCATTGCTATGTGCCGTTATTTCTCTCTTACTCTTACTTATTGAACCCTTGACAAAATTCAGCTATACACGATCTGACAATTATGTTCTCTCCTATATACGAGTACAAGTATGTACTAGTGTCTTCAACGCACTACAACAGGTATCAACAGAAAGCGCCTAATATATGTATAATCATAATATATCCATTTTATCCTGATTTTTACCAACGAATACTTATTTGTGCAGAAAAATGTGTCACTAATTTTGAATGCCATATCCGATTTAGTTTTGCAGGTATTACTCTTTTAACGACATATACGGGCGATATGAGCAAGTGTATCATAATTAAAGTCTATATCCAGATATTATTCCGTACGTTTCTATAAAAATGATTGCAAACGATAAGAGTAAGTGGCATCAGAACCACGGAATTAACTGTGAAAATAAGGTATAAAAACGAAAGCGTTAGAGCTAAATACCATCATAGACCGTTGTAAAAAATAATTTCATACAATAATAGAAAATTTCAAATATGTATTCTGAAGGAAAAACAGGCAAGTGGTGGTGACCGATTTCAATGAAATTTGGTGGGTTTGTAGACTGATGCAGTGTAAGAACAACGGTAGCTTCCATAGATGCTAAATCGCCCGTTTTCGGAGGGTGGGGCGCCCTAAAGCCAACGCTATCCTTCGCTACTTGCTTTAATATCTCCAAAACTATAAGACATATCAAAAAAAGTTAAGACAAATATATAACTGTTTTATGAGTACTAAAATATAGCGACAATAGTTTTCCTGTCATAGTTCTTGTTTTCCAGAAACAACCCCCACCCCCTAATTTTTTTTAAACTATTGTCGCTATCTTTTAGTACTCATAATTATATATTTGTCTTAACTTTTTTTTTGATATGTCTCATAATTTTGGAGATATTAAAGCAAATAGCGAAGGGTAGCGTAGGCTTTAGGGCGCACCATCCTCCGAAAACGGGCGATTTAGCATCTATTGAAGTTACCGTTGTTCTTACACTGCATCAGTCTACAAACCCACCAAATTTCATTTAAATCGGTCACCAGCACTTGCCTGTTTCCTTGTTCCTGTAAGTGTAGTTAACAATGTAACATGAAAAAACTCTCAACACAACTCAAAAGGAATTCTATTAAATTTGGTAACTTATTATGTGACATACGAGATAGTTGCCCAGTTATTATGTCACCGTATGTATATTCATATCACGGTTCTGATTCCTTGGTTTAGCACACATATTTTTAGTTTACAGCGAAATGCCTGAGAATTCAGATTTTTCTGACGCTTGAACGCTGCTAACCCTACAATATGCTAAGACTATAACAGTTAGTAGAACAACAGTACAATATAACTGCACGACGTTGCGCTGTTTAGATTTTAATAGCTCTTTTTGCTGCTTTATGACGTACTTTCACTGAAATCATTACGTTACACGCCGAGTCGCTGGACAGTTATTATCTTGTAATAAAAGTAAAAAAGCACCGCGTGTATATCGGTACTAAAAATATGACTGCTTTCCCCGCTTATAATTGATAACAGTGGGACAATTATGTTGTGTGCATTTTTACAGCTGGGAGCTTTTATGTAACGACCGGTTTAATTGATCCGATTCGCATGCCATAAACAACCTGCCTTGTATTCGCGTGTAAGAGAGAAAGTTATCCATGTAGAACATATTTCGAAGGTGCTCCGTTAATTTTTTGGTCTACACGTGTTTTGAAAGTCAAGCACATACAAAAATAATTGCAATAGATTTAATAAAACGATAGACATTTATATATAGTTTCGATTGTGTGATTGTTATGTAATACTTCCGTATTATACACTAGAACAAACGATCACTCCAAATAACTGTGATTCGAAGAAAATATTCCTGCATAAATACAACGCACTGTTGCTGTAAACTAAATACAATATTTTTATCAGTCAGTCACGTATATAATTATATATAACAATAGCCGCTTGACAAAGAAACCAAAATATTAAGCAATCCAATTGCAAGTAAAATTAGTTTAGATACCATGCCGATTACAACATCTCTCAATGTTTCGATGATAGAATATTATAATTTTTAAAACTATCGAAAGTTTCAGTGCTAGCTTGGATATTTGTTTTAATTGAATGAGAGGTAGTTTTGTGCCATCCGGGAGAAGGTCAAGAGAAATCAGTGACACTTTTTGTGGCCCTCTAAAGACAAATTTACTGTTGTGAATTAAATGTTGGTAGTAATTTTGTGGGGTAGTACTTTAGTGTATTTCCTGCAAATTATCTCCTTCTACTTGGAAAAATCAATGTAATTAATTAATTTCGGTGGCATGTACAAAGCTAATATTACAACGGTAGGGAAACAATATTCTGTGGAAGACGCCAAAATAACGAGCAATTGTACTTTGTTGGGTTTACCAAACCCGGGACCAAACTTCTTAAATTTAATTTTTATCATTATTAGTACTAACAACTGCACTAGCATTATCTGTGCAATTACAATCAAATATAAAACTAAAATAAGCTACGCTGGCAGCTCATGGACATCAGCATGTGTCTGGTAGAACATTATAACAATTTATATGGCACATTCAAGATCGTTAGTAATCAACTAACTTCTTTCCTCATCAGGGAAAGAATAATCCTTGTCGACTCTATGCTAAACATATGAGTTCCAGACAACATTTTTTGCAGTATCTTGCTTTACTGCAGGGTAAGCGTTTAGCTAACTAGACAAAAAGTATTTCTGTATGGACGATTTGTGACTGGAAGAAAAGCTGATATTTGACACCGCCCATGTTAAAACGATGCTTGACTAGTGATATAGTGTGGTAGATGTAAAACTTCACTATTATTTGTGACGCAAGTTAGTTGCGTCCTGTTGATATAAATTACAAATGGAAAATATAAAATTTTAAAATAGTAGGAGATGGTTTAAAATAGCGAATAATAATATTACGTTTTATTATATGTGATTAGTTGTGTATTCGTCATCGTATAGAAAATTCCATTACAGCGATATCCTCAACAAAAAAATTATCTCAAAATATATATTACTTCTGCATATCTTCAATAGTCTATCAATATTTAAAGAATTTACAAGATTATATGAAAAAAATGTATGTAAGCTTAACACTCAATAAACTTTTACACATATTAATATGATCTATGCTTCATTCATTTTGAATGATTTGGAATCATATAGGATCGCTTATGTTTACTTCATAGACATGCATACATTAACGCTGTAACAGTTGTACGAGGTGAGATGTTAAAATATTTCCAAGCATAGGTATACCTTGCTTCGTAGCGTTCTGTAAAGAAATAGATATTCCTAACGGACACGTGAGGACTTATGTTTGTGAGTAGTACTCGTGACGCACTCATAAATTTACTCCTGACTGGACTGTCAGACTATTTTATCTGTACATACATAGATTCTTTCTAATGCAACTCGCAGTGTGTTACTTGGAATTGATTACGTATGTTATTGAAAATTTCTAAGTTTAGCTGTAACGTGTATAAACATTCTTGCAAGGCTTTTAGTTTTTCGCGTTGAAATGACAGCCTTGCGATTAACCAGTAAGCTGTGGGCCGATAAAAGATACATTGAGCTTTAGGACTGATATCTCTGTGACATTTCTATTTTACGTAAGCTTACTTTGTAGGTATTGTATCTACGATCTCCCCAATAAATTAATGTGGCTTACTAATTGTAAATCTGAACTTGTTGGAAACTGTATTCAATTTTTTTATACTGAATCAAGAAACATCTTCAAGAAATATGTAAAGAGAATTATTAATTTAAAAATGATTATGTGAACTTGATGAGTTTACAAGTTGTTCGGTGCTATCTATATACAAAGATTTGTCTCCATTGATACACAGTCTCTTAGCCGAAATCGCTAAGGAGTTAAGAATTGATTTTGTTAAATTCCTTCCTCAAGTGGATCACAGGGGGTACCAAAGTTAGTTTGGAATTAATACCTTTGTCACCAAATTTACTTGAAACTAGATATTAATGTCAATTCATGAAACCGATGTCTCGGCGTATTTTCAAATTCACTCTCCAACAGAGTGAAACAAAGTGAAAGAGGCTAAAAGGTGGTGGTTAAGTTTGTATAGGTCATAATATTTTATGGTCAAGTTTACCTGAAAATTGGTACTAATGCTCTTTGACTCAAATGATGAAACACGTTTTTGGTGTTCGTTAAAATTGAAAACACCATACAAGTGCTATGTCAACGCGAGCGAAACTGCGGGAAGGAAAGCTAGTACTAACATTTTTTATTGTAAAATTTAATTTACTCATTCTTCTTGTACATAACTGTAAGAAATTAATCTATTTTAAAGAAGACGAACATAAAACTTTCCCGTACTGATATTTGTACGAGAGAATACAGATAGTAAGAAAGTTCATCTCTTGACAAACTGGTTCTAAATAAATAAATAAATATATAGTGATACATAACTTGCCCAACTTTTTAACGGAACGTTTTATAAGATTCATCATGCACGAATGCAATTTTTCTAAACTAAACGTTAGTTATTTAGAATGATGATTAAATATAAAGAATATAAACTGGATCACGGTAAGTAGATATGTTACTACAGTTGGTCGTGTTTATTTTATGTTGAACAGGTAGAACATTATTTTTCCTGCCATTTGCAACGCTTCCTATTTACAATTTATTACGCTTCATGGAATTGTGTATGTATACGAAATCGGAACGATTTGGTGAATTAATTAGACACGATAAACTGTGCCTAATCGTTTCTGCCCGAATGGTTCTTATTGTATCGTCACCATTCTAATCCTTAAGTGTGTGATTTTCTTTAAATCTCTTTTAAAATTATGTACTACGCGAATACATATAGTACCAGAAGATACTAAAAAATAGCTTTGCAAAAATATACATGGAGCAGAATCAACAACAGTAATAGAACTATCGCAAGTTACGTAATTGTTCTAACATAGTAAAACACATTTATAACCTACAATACAAGTGAGAAAAATCTGCACTAACAAACATATTAATGTTAAATAGATATATCGCCAACGAAAAGCAATCTTAATTTTGCATTACGTCTGTAATGAAGTGCAAGTAAAGGTAGTACTCTAGTAAAAATTTTCCACTATTAAGTTTTTTTTAAAATAGTAAATGTTCTGCACTTCCGCAACTTGTCATTTTTATATGAAATTATGGATAAGATTACCAGCAAGCCTTACTAAAAAAGCTTTTAATAACTTGCAAATTAAGTGAACAAACAAGTATCATACAAATATTATGTTGTAACAACTTATTTGAGAAAATAATTAGAGTCGTAATCAAGTCACGCATTTCACAAACCTCTGCGCGATATTGTCATATTGTGTTAAACCACAACTTCTTGCCTTTTGTCTGCGAATAAAGCAAATTCGTTGCATAACTTTTCATTGTTACCGAAGTATTTAGTAGATACGAATATTTGCGGCTATTTATGCTCTCATTCGAAAAATAAAAGCACTAATTATAGGGACTCTATTACGTAAATAGAAGTATTTGGTACGTTGGAAAACGCTTGCCTTTTATGTGATTATCCGTAATACTTTCACGCGGAATTCGATACGAGCCTTTTGTATGTGGGCGTTATACAGCCCTCATCATCACTGTTTCAGTATATACTTCGTTACATCACAAAGATAAATTAACCCTATTAAAACACGATATACCTGATGTTCTCCAATGTTTTAGTTAATATCGATATGCCTTGGTGTAGGTAATGTAAGATTAATGAATTAAGAATTAATGTTATAAATGGCAATTAACTTCTAAGTGCATGAGATAATAACACCACCTCTTAGTTCAATCATAAATAGTTTCATAGCTATATTACTAAGAAAAAACAAAAGAATGTTTGAACTTTTTAACATTGTCTGTGGATGCTTATATACAATTGTCAAATACGGGAACTGATTGACCAGCTCCAAGAAAAGCTTGCGAGCAGAAAGTGTTGAGTAAGTCTTAGGACGTGTGATAAACAGATATCAAAATCGAATTAATTGGATATCTATCAAATGTGGTGCGAGTATTAGATATAATGGAAGGCACAGGTTGTTTGAACATCTTGAGAGGATGGTTAAAGAAAGAAGGATAAGAAAAATTTGGGAAATGGGAACAAGACAAAAGTAGAAAACAAGACCTACTAAAAAAGCCAACTAACAAGAAATTCTGGAATCTTTCTTGCACAACACAGGAAGGAGTTCAACTGGAAAAAAACTATAGAAGACGCGAAAGACAAAGTTGGAGAAAAATTCGAAGCTAGAATGATACTGCATTGTTAATGAAACAAATTGAATTACAATAGCGCATATTCTAGACGGAATAATGTTGTAGCATATATAAATAATCTGAGGACTGATTGTAATGTAATAGTGGCAGTAGAGTTGGTAATTACAAAGGAGTGCAATGGAACGAGAAACGCTTTAATCGAGTGAAACACACGACGCCCGCGCTCACTATTTATTATTTGATGTGTGCTTGATTGAATACAGTAAGTTAAATGTGGAAATCGAGTAGAATTTGTAGCGATTGGAAACGCGGTGTACAATTGTGAACACTGTTATGTTATTTTGAACGTTTTTCAAGTTAACTCAAGATGATAGAGACTATTAGTTGTGTCAAATCATTTTTTTCTAGGAAATAATCGCTTTATTTCCATAACTAAATAATATCATGGTAGTATTTTCGGTTTTCGACTTAGATCTAAAGTTCTACTCCTTTACGTTATCCATGAATCACATTGCATAAAAATTTTTTATCACTTGTCTAAATCCCGCAGTAACACTTGCTGTGTAATTGTGTGTTTTCAACAGCGAATGGTAGATCGATCGAAATACAATTCTCCGAAAAAAATGCCACTGTCTTTTTTAAAAATTAAACCCCGGACATCACATCAGTGAGTGCCTGCCTAACCACTGCAGCTATCGGACCGTTATTATACATAAAGAGGTCTACTAAAGCAGTGATTGGCGCTACTGTACTGTCATGGCTATGAAAGAGGAATCCGTGTTACTAATGTAAACCAATCCAAAATGTTCAAACCTACTTACTTTCAGGCAGCTCGCATTGTGTTGTGTTATTGGAAATAATGGAAAAAAATTTACTACGCTTCTGTTAGGCCTCGGCCTAGCAGAAGTGTAATAAATTTTGTTAGATACTGTTCAAGCGAATAAGTTGCTATTCATTTCCAATTCACTAATGTTTAAATAATATATGAGCTAATATGAACGGATCAATTGAGATGACTTTAAGAAAAAGCTTGACAGCAAGTACCAAAATAAAACTGCGTGTGTTAGCGGGCGATTCATTGGAGTGTCAGTAAAATTGAGATCATCCAAGTAACCATATAGTAAGAGGGGAGGGTTGACTGCAATACCTTTTATTATTCTTATTAACTATTAAGATTAACCAATATGTGGATCAATATATCACGATCCAAACTTGTAATGAAGCTTGAAGATTTTTATCGAGCTTCATTACAGCTTGATAAAAATCTGATCGCCTTTTTACAGACAATTTTAGCGAAATATTTTTGATTAAGCAGATTCTGCACAAAAATCCCCTAAAGCTTGTTGATAGCTTTCTGAAGTGCAAACCGTAGATTGGCAACTGTTTAAGTGTCCGGGTGTTGCGAGGGCAACTGAAAATCTAACCGCTGATCTGAACAATCATTTTATATTTGCTAAACAACATTGTCTTGATAATAATAAGAAGAAATTCAAATTTATTGCTGGTTATGCTAGGAACAAGCCACAAGTTAGAGAAGCCGATGTACTCCATCAAATATAACATGAATTGCAGACCATTGATATAGAAATGTTCAGAATTAACATTTGAAGAACGGCTACAATGAAACTGCATATGGTATGGATGCAATTTATTTTTACATAGAATTTTTTGACAGCCGTTTAACTGATAGCTTGTTGGCGCAAGATTTCTCGTATATGACTATGTAGATTACATGTAGAAATGTCAAGAAATGTAAATCGATCGCTCCAAGAACGGCTACAACGTTGTTTGATCTTTTTGGTGGACATCTAGAACATTTATTGTGAAATCTGTTATATTGTGAACATTTGGCTTAAATGATTTTTTTTTAAATAAATTAAATATTAATTAAATATTAATTACCAGTATAAGTTTAGTATTTTCTAGATGTGTTTATTTAAAAAGTTTATCTCAATTTATGATTTAATAGCTTTTTACGGTCATTTTTTCATGGCTAATTTGACATATTAAAATTATTTTGAAAAAGCTCTCAGAAATTAACGATTTTAGATATAGGGAGTGGTTAATAAAAATGAAAGTGCATACAGTGTCCTTTCCTTTTTTAATATAAAATAAAGTACAAGGTGATCCATTTAAACAAGATGAGAAAATAATGCATTTGTGTTTTGAATCGCCCTGTACACAGTTTTCGCAGTATTGGCAAAATATCACTTTGCTATAAAACTGTAACAATATCAAAAGGTTATTCCAGTACAAAAACAATGTGTTTGGTGTGGAATACACAGGATGTTGAACACGCAATGAGTTGCAGCCAAAATTGACCATAATATCTAAAGAATGAGGAAGATTTATTCCGATTTAAGAAAATGCATGTTTGGTTTACCCTGAGAATATGAAGCACCCTGTATATATGAAAATAATTTTAGAATATGTAGGTTAAGATTGTCTATGATTTTTGTACCTGACGTTTTTTTGAGATCTTCAATACTAATGGATATATTTAGCTTTGACGCACAAATAATCTCAAAAAAATAAGCCATAGAACGGATAGTGCGTATGAACTGATCTTTCGCAACATGCTTACATTATAATAATATAGTAGTCTATCTATTGAATTCGTTAATTTCACGTTACATTAATTTGATTTTTTTATTGGTATTCCTCTACATCGACGATATTAACATTGCGATCACAGCAATAACGCCACCACAGACGCAATTATACGTGTTTCGCCTAATTACAGCGCTCTAATGAAACTCTTGAATGTGTTTACTCGGAAAGCGAAATCATGATATTGAATAGAGCGTAGCGCAAAAATCATTCGCTTTAGAATTGTATTTATCTCTGGTGTTATAGAAACGTTGCATAATACGTTTGATACGATCTCGTCGTATCTATTGTACCTTTGGGTTTGCTTGATACCTACTTTCCATTCGCGTAATATATTTGTAACGGATTAATACAAACAATATGGTTTAACAACACAATACTTGTCGTAGGTTGGGTATACATATATGTATGTACTGTACAAGGTCTATGGTGTTAATACAATTCTACAAATAGATTTAACTAATTGCTTAACAAGAACATAGCACAAAATGAACCCGCCTGATTAGTACTGCAATTATTAAATCTCTGCGAAACAATATCGATTCAAGGCAATACACCATATCTAGTACCTTACATATTTCTAATTTTTTGTTGTATAATTTGCTGTCGAAGTGATAGGTAATTATGTTTATAACAATGTTGGTTTACTATCCGAGTCATGAGCTTCAGCAGATTGCAGATCACAGAGTTCTGAAACCTAGAATATACGTTTATAGTGTAGCACGTGTTGTATGCCATAGGAAATGATGTATATTTATTTTCATCCGCAGAAATACTTTAATGAAATCTGAGATTTGGCAGTAGATATTTATGATTTGTCGTCTGGCTTGGGATTCTGCAATATTTTCGTTGCCAGCGGAATCACCACCCATTTTGATCCTCTCGCACAACAGTTAAAGTACGCGTTGTTGTCGCTTTAGTTATTATATTCATCAAAATTTGACATTTAGGATTTCGCTATCCAGAATCCTAAGTACGTTCTTACTGTCCTGTCTCACTTACTCAACACCACAAAAATGCAGATAGGTACTTGAAACTTAATGTGTCAAGGTAGTTAGATAACTTCTGATTTCAAATGGAAAATATTGAATACTTTGTTGCAGATAAATAAAAAATATCCTTAAATATTCCAATTATATTTAACACTTGACATGGAAATCAGAAATAATTTTGGTTAATTAAGACAATTTTAGACGGTGATAAAGGTTTTCTATTTACTGTTTGTTTGTTTTTGATTATTTCTAGTTTTTTATAATATTAAAGAACGCGTTTAATTCTGCAAGACACGCCTTGATTATAGAAGAGCTATCCGAAAAATGTATTTCCAGGTATCTGCAAAACATCATTTCAAGTTATCTTAAAGATAGAAAACTTTCAATCGGTAAGAAACAAACAGTAGAAGTAGGAGCAGGAGTACCAGAGGAATCAGTCCTTGGCCCGATCCGCTGCAATACTTTATATGATGGCGTGCTGAACCTGGAACTGACTGTCGATGCGAAGACCTTCGCTTTTGTTGACTATTTAGCGCTAATAGTCGGGGCAAGTAATGAAGATACCCTTATAATAAATATGAACAAGTCTCTCGAAGAAATTAGTGCCTGGATAAAAGAACAGAGTTTATGTTCATTCTCGCAATCGATCGTTGTAACTATCATTTCGCACTGATTTTAGTATAGATTTTTTTCTTTTACATGGACACTTATTATTGTGATTGAGAAAGTGGTTTGTTAAAGATTTTAAAAGATGCCGTTCTTGTTCTCCTTTAAAATTCTGACCCTAATCCTTATAAAGTGGGCAGCGAGAACTTGTCGGCTAAAATTGTGTTTTACAAGCAATTATCTTACCGTGAGCTTCGCAAGTTTTCGAATTCGATTCACGTATTTTGTAGCACTTTGAAGGTGACGTTGGTGAATCACACAAAAGCTATAAGTTGATTTCTAGTATCAGTTTTTTGATGTTGAACACTTAGGAAGATTAGTACATTTGAGTAGTGTTGAGGTCATACCCATTTTTTACTTGAAGTACTAACCGTTTTCGGTTCTTTAGGCTAAATAATAGTAATACAACTTTGAGACATAATATAAAGGGATAATTTTAAAATTTGTACAGTAAACTTATGTATTACTCACATCATATTCTTCAAGATCTTCATCTTTCCTTTGCGGTTGTGGTCGAGCGTAAACTGGTGGAGCTTGTCTGGGAACTGGTCTAGCTATTTGTGGCTGATACTGAAGTTGATATTCTTGCGGTGTTTGAGCTTGGGCCACTGGCTGGCCTGAATATACATTTGAGGAGGAAGGAAACTGTCCGCCTAAGCCCTCAAATCCACCATGTTGTTGCTGTTGAGCTTGTTGTGCGAGCATTCTTTGCCTCATTGCTCGTCGCTGTGCAGCAGCTACCGCCTGATTAGCTAGTTCTTGTTGTTGAAGAACTTGAATTTGTTGTACATATTGTGGACCAGCTATTTGTTGAGCAGCTTTTTGGATCTAGAAAATAAAAAATAAATTTGAAACTAAATGTCTAGTTGCAATTAATGTGATTAGAATCTAAATAGTTTCTATATGGCGTTTAGTTCCCTGCAGTTTTGGAAAAAAACTTTCACTAATTGCAATATGAGTATTGAAACGTAGAATTAATTAGACCACAAATTTCAGTCGAAATCATAATCAATTCGACATGGAGCAAAATCTAAGCTGTTTCATATTAACATAGTTAATTATTAACGTAGTTTATCGAATTGTTGAGTAAATATAGTAAAAAATCATAATTTATTCAGAGAATAATTGTTTATATGGTAGCTGAACAAAATACGGTGCGAATGTTTAAATATCTGCAGTCAATTATGACAAAAATAATGAAGCGCATAATAGCATTGGACCAATTTTCAGTTGTTGACTAATTCATGATTCTATGCCCTTTTTATAGCAGAACGGCAGCAATTTGCCGCTAGCAGAGCAAATTATGTTTAATATATTCTCAGATTTCCACTTGTAGAATAAACTCTAAACATTGGTTACTGTTAATACGTCATATATGATTGAGTAATTAATTTGTATCACAAGATTTGATGTATGAAACAAAAAATATAACTAATGATTATATAATAATGAGCTATTTTCGATTACAGGAATATTTAAAATAATAAATTGTTGAAGGTTAATTTCACTCACATTCCGTATTTAAGGTGGTCGTTTTATATGCCATTTTGACATAGAGTATGACATTTGAAGAAGACATTCAAACCGTGCCTTTCTCTTACTGATTCTTGAGAGAACATTGAAGTGATGTAATTGAAACAAATTATACGTTTGATTATTGAAGTATTGAACAATGGTCTTACTGACATTAAATCTGCAATTGGAAGATTACTGAATACTAACTATTATAGATTAAAGGTTTATTAATGCAGGTGAGTTGTAAAGAATGCAATATGCCAACATAGTCTGCTATTTATGTACATCTCATCGCCATTTGATTTCTAAGAAAGAAATTTCTTTAAGTGCACTGTATGCAGATTGCAATTGCAGGTAAAACTATATAATTTAAACATAAGATCCTTGCAAGTAAGTTTTTGTATATTACAACCAATTCGAACGATATAGATATATTTTATTTTAGTAACCCATAACAATTTATATAGGTACGCCATTAGTCTTTTACAAATTATGGAAACTTCTTCGACTAACTTGTACAATTTTGGCAAAAGAATCAAAAATTAAATTTATTTTAAGTTACTACCCGGAATAAGTTCTAATGTTTCCTGCTTTCTGGTGATGTCTATGTTTTTATAAATTTAATATGAATGTGATTATTTTTTTTAGAAAATAAGACAGACTTTGCATAAATATGTTTGACGTTTACATTAAACAGGGATGCGTCCAATTCTTATACATATATGACTATAAAGCTTAATTCAAGTGCCGAGTAATAAAAAATGTACACATCATAATTTTTAAGAACGCCGTGTCGAATTTTGACTATATTGAACTACAATCTAGTAAATAACGTAATGAATTATTCATTATTGTTTCATTGAAATTAGTTTTTGTTTAAAAATAATCTGACTTTTCTGGAATATTGTATTTTACAAATCTACAGCGTAGGTCATAAAATTTGGAAAAAAATTTTATTGTTGGAGTTACAAAAGAGTCTCTTTAAAGATTGTGTCTGGATATTGGAAGACCCAAAATATGCTGTGTAACGACTAATATGGCAGAAATTTTGAAAAATTTATTATAATGAGCAGAAAGTGGGGTTAAAAGATACCAGAAGCACTTAAGTCTACACCCGAAATTTGAAATGTGTATCCAAAATAATTGACAGTTGCAATTTTCCAACCGTGCAATTTTGCTAAATTGTTCAATCACAAAGAACGCTTCTCATGCAGCTTCTTGTATTCAGAAGGTAAACTTTATAGTATCTGATTTACGTTAACAGAGGTTCAGTTTTCAGAAACTAAAACGTTTGTTCAAATGATTCTCGAATAGAGGTACCAGAAATATGAATCGAATTTTTTAAAAGCAAACAGTTCTGTGTCATAAGTAGTAATGTGTTTACTCCTTTAGCATGTATACGATGCAGTTTTGCGACAAAGGAAACAATTTTCAATAAATATGAGCAAAATAAGAGAGAGATATATTTACATGAGGGTTATGAAATGACGTTTTCAGCCTAGAGAAAAAGGAGGCCTATGCAACAGAATATTATAGGTGAATTAGGACTCCATTAAAAAGCTTTCAAATTCGAATCTATGGTCAGAAACGCATTGATTACGTGATATAGATTGTCAGGAGCATGATGTAGTTCAGTTACATCAGAGTTGTGTAATAAAATTTAAAAAAAAGCAGTATCACTAAGTGAGTGTATAATGAATAATATAATTGCTTTTAAAAAATGTATATTTTTGTAGAATTTGCAGATACGCATTTAGTGTATGGCATAATGGAAACGGTCGAAAGGCTGCCAGAATTTCTCAGGAACGATATTTTCGAAGATAGCAGCATATATGGCTTTTGCAACAAAATATCAGCGATTTCGCAAAAATGGAAAATTTATATGTTCCATCGTGGATGCAACTGTCGGCATGGCAGCAGTTGAGAAAAATGAGTTAGATATTTTTGCTAGCCTCAGAAGTATTTATTGCACAAATGCTTACACACATTCTTCATCCGAAAAGTACTAGTTCTACTTCCTCGTGACTTTCTGGCACAGGTTGAATTCTCTAGATAATTTTTTCGAACAAAACGCGTCGCGTCGCCCAATTCTCTAAAAAAAGGAATCTCTAATAGTTGCGATCTGCACCAGTGGATTGAAGAAAAACCAGGTAATGTGCAACGAAGGGGCCATCTACGTTTGCTACTAAATAAGGCTGAATATTATATGTATTTCCAGGCGAAGCTTATACGAACTTGTCGGCAAAAATAATGTATAAAGTCAATTTAAAATTTAGGCTGCAAGGCTGGCTTATGCTACCACACACTAGCCTTGATTTCATTTCATTTACTCTCATAGGAGGACACGAAGAAATAGCCGGACACTCTACCCAGATCTGTGCATATTAGACTATTTTTGTATCTAAAGAACTTGGTTTTAGAAACTCTAAAGGCGACTTTACACCGGAGTTAATAACACGAGTTATTAACAAAATGTTATTAACTTGACAAAATCGTCCAAAAATTTCTTGAAACAAAAGTTAATAACACGTGTTATTAACAGAAAAATCCCTGTTTGTATCAAAGGAAATTGATAACAGCGGTTAATAACAAAAGTTATTAACAATTCTGTTACTAACTCCGGTGTAAAGGCGGCTTAAGGGTCATATTTATAGTTGGCGTTTGAGGTTGTGCCCATGCTTGAGCACGCGATTTTGACACATTTGCAATAACATTATGTCAAAGTCGCGTGCTCAAGAATCGGCACAAGCTCAAGCATGGACTATAGATATTACCCTAATTGAAGCATAAACGTAATTACTGCCACGTATAGTCAATTCTTAGGGAACAGCTAGAAATATATCTGCTATATTCCAACGTGTACGCAAATCACTATTAAGGCGATGTAGCTTGTGCATTGAGAAAAGAGCTATTTTGAGCCTTCTTTTATAACACAGCCTGATTAATTGTATTATTTCAAGTACGATCATTCCGTAAATAAACTGCTTGCTGTTGTTATCTATTCTTTTTGGATCACGTCCCTGACAACGTACAGTGTATTGCGGGATAGGTGTCCCAATAGGATTTTTTTTATTATGGATTTATGAAGAAATATTATTAAAAGGTTTGCTTAATCTAAAGTACATAAAGAATATTAGACTTTCAAAGTAAATTTCATAATAATGTGTAAAGTACATAGTTATTTTTTGTAAATTTTTGAGTAAGATTTTCCTTATAATGTAGTGGTAACATCTGGTAGCAATGAAAGTAATGTATTTCATATCTTGATAGGTATGCTTTGAACTACTGTCGTAATTGTCACAATGCTGATATTCAGAGAAAAACGTTATGCGGTAAGTACAATATTATAATGCAACTGAAGCGTTAGAAAGATACACAATTGAAAAACGTCACAATAAGTATTCTGAAGAAAGAAATCTTGAAAGAAATCGGATCGATTTGCCAACAAAGACGATGAATATGCAGCTATCTTCCTTGCTGTATAAGAAAACGACGATAGATATCTTCCTTGCTGTATAATGATACATGCTCCTATTTGGATTGGCCGGTCGATTTCTTAAAGATTCTTTACGATATTGTTTAACTGAATCAAAAGTACAACATTTGCATCGTCATAGTTCTTTTTCGTTTTCTTTCTGGAATGGCGATTTCTATTCTTTGGAATCAGGAATATTAGGATTCTTATTATGAAATTTTTCAATTGACCATTTTGGTGATGCCTCGCTATTACCATAACATTGTACCACATTAAAATTTTTGTGTAAGTACCAGTATTTTGAGAATTAAATAATGCACAGTAGTTTATATATCTAACACAATGTAAGATGCATTATATTCAGTGCAACTAAATGCTAGAACAATTTTATGATAATTTAGAAAAATCGTACCCGAAATTTTACAGAAAGCTATTTTACGCATTATTATGAAATTTATTTTAACAATCTAGTATTAATTGTGCATTTTAACAAGCAAAAACTTTTCTTCATAAAGCCATATTAAAAAGTTTTCCTTATTGAGACCTATAGTATATATTAGCAAATATCACCGAAGTGAAGAGTTTTTAATTACATATTTATCGAGACCTTTAAACTCATTTTTTTAATTTGGATTGCGAGTGAGTTATAATACACCGTCTATATTAAGAGCTATATTAATTTTTGTAACATCAGCCTTCTTCGATATTACTATAGAGTTTGTTCTTATCTCTTCTAGAACTACGAAAAAAGCTTTCATTCATTTTGTACCAAAATAGTTCTTATAGTGGTGTAATTTATTTTAACCGATGAAAGATAGTATAGAAGTAATTTGAGATAATCAGATAAAACTAACACCTCTAAATTAATCTGTCTTGTTTCTCTCGTCCGTTCGTTTGTACTTACTTGTCTATCTACATTTGTTGGTAAGAGTAGCTGAGATACGACTTGTGTGGGTGGAACGAAAGACTGACTTTGCGGTTGATAGGCAGGAGCTTGTGGTTGCACAGGTTGAGGTGCCGTAATATACGAAGGTTGTGACTGTTGAGACGTTAACGATTGTGCATCGGAATATTGTATTCCCGAATAGCTCGGCTGGGATACTGGTGCAGAAATAACACTAGACACCAGTGTAAGATAACACAACGCGACACCACTACTACTAATCATTTTCCGCGTAAACCGTAACGGGTAGTACGGGGGTCAAAACCGTTTTCGTGTAAATACCGCTAGATTCGTAATTAAGTGCAAAGTGTTGTATTTATATGTTCGGCCTCCCTACTTTAAGATAACGCTCTCTTTCTACCACTACCTCGACGGTGGGCAAAACTTTCATATAGATCGATAGAGAAAGGTAATTGCACAATATGCAGGGTCACTGTATTATCGTAAATACAAATGTAAAATAATAATATTGTACCTGAAAAACCTAGTATTTTTTGCTATCTCTATCGGTAACACAGAAATTTGGTAACACGCTTTTAGTGACACGCATTACTCTAATTTATAAACGTACTTTTCTTATTTACGTGTGTGTCCATTAGTTTTTTATATTGGTTATTAAAACTATATCAGCGATTACAGGCTATGATGAAATTTGAGAAAGTTTTATTTACATAATTAATACCGGCATAATGCTATAATGTTTATCTATTAGTCGGTGACCGGAAAAGGAAAGAAAGCGAATAACTGAGGTAAACCATATCTAACTTTTCAAAGATAAGCTTATCGAATCATCACCATTACAGTAAACTTACTGTTAATTATCTTATGGAACCATATAAAATATGGCGTTTTATCGTAAAGCTATACCTAAATACTTATTTGGCAGCTAAATGCAGTAATTTCTATTAGATACCCATTTTCAACTTTTAATACTGTTATAAAGCAAGGCTTTGTAATTAAATTGTTTCTCAAGGAATTCGCAAAATCTTGTGCTATGGAAAGCTACGGCGTTCTTTGCATACTGTTTATTGGCTTTCAAATATTGTGTTATAGGCTATCGGATTTATCTGAAGTTTGATATATCGTACAATGCAGCGCGTGTAGTGAACAAAATACGAAAGCTTATCCTACGTGGAAAAATATCCACGTAAAAATTTACAAATTATAAGAAAAGAATTCAAAACAAGACAGAAAGATGTTTTACAAAAAAATATAATTTATTAACTTTATTAACAAAAAAACCTTAAAAAAATAGTTTACAATATTTTATTCTTTCGTGGAAATCGCCACAACTTAGTTTATTACCTTCAAAATTCTCAAATCTATGCGAAAATTTCCAACATTAAGTGCTAATTGTACTTCAAGTAAAATATTTATTACAAGTTAACTTTCTTTGTAATTTTAAATTTTATTAAAAAGATATATTTTACCCTTTAAATAGTATTTTTTATACTTTAAAATTCACCTTTAAATTTGCTTAAAAATAATTTTTAAACAATATTTTATACTGTTTTTATTAAAAAAATTATGCTTCTTAAATTTTAGAACTTAAAAATTAATTAAATTACATACTTCTCTTATTTTAGAGTGTTTGTGTGTGTGTGTGTGTGTGTGTTTTTCGAAAGGTTTCTTTTTTCCGCGCGCTCGAATCTGATGGACGATTCGCTGTGGACGTTTTCTTTGTAGGGGTTTTGTAATTTATTGAAATCTCGGTGTTTTAATGGACCTTCCTACGATGATACACGGTTATTTGTTCAACGGTGCACCGTTCTAAAGTTCTAAATGCAGTTAGAAAAATTTACGTGGAGGTAACGCTCTGGATGAATCGTGATCTTAAAAGAGGCCGTTTGCTGCAAGCTCACGGGTTTATATAGCCGAAGATTGGCAATTGTTCTATAATCCTCTAGAAACCGTTGGTGATTTGCAATTGTTTATAACTCCTTCCGGGATTAATTTTCTACAAGTCTGGTCAAAATTCATGGTATACAGAGCCATAGTAAATCTGTTGATTTCATTACCACCTACTTTTTGCTCCTTAAAATGCCCCCAAATTGATTGTTTTCTTTGTCTTGTATATTAATTTAATGGTGTAATTTTGTTATAGTGTTTAAATGTGTTTTGCACAATTTTAATCATATAAATTTTAATTTAATTACCTTCAAAATATATGATTGAAATTTATATGGTGTATTTAATATCCTTTTGTCCTTGTCGGCAGCTGGTCTTATATTAAAATCGCAGCTGACGTACACCCCTCTTCTACACCAAACGGCTACTGAGCCAAAACACAGAATGAA